>LPNX011009448.1:0-75758 GCA_001517045.1 Pseudotsuga menziesii
ACAGAAGAGCCTTAATCAATTTCTGTGCACTACCTTCATCAAGAGGCATCTGACCAATCTTAACACTCAAATAGAGGATTTGTTTCACTAGGGGTAATTGCAGAGTTTCCACAATTCGATGCAACTGTCGCAAGGAAGATATAGATTCCTCAAATGTTGATTTGATAGGCTGCAATGCCAAGGGTAGATCCTCAATCTTTCCTTCTGCAGGGGAACGGACAAGGCTTGCCAGAGAATTATCCAAATCAAATTCCACACTGAATTGCCCTAGTTCTTCAGCAGTATTCCCATATACCACTAGTGAGAGAATGCGATAGCTGCCTATGATCACAAGATGTTCCATTTCAGTTATTTGGGCCTTAAACAAGCCTGAGGATGTAATAATACAAAACAAGAGGATGTAATAATAACCCAAGAGAGGTGTCTGTCTGCACCCTCCTCAGCAAGAAAGAAGAAGAATAGGCAGAGATCTGACCCGTGGTGTGCTGCAAAGCCCCTCTTCAATCTAAATCATGTCGAAGTATAGGGCTTGGTCATTGCCTGCATTCGAGCCTTGAAGTTGGCTATATCAATCCCTTGAATGTGGATCTCAATTGGTACAGGACGCACACCAGGTGGAAAATTGAAAACATCATTCAAAGTTACCACAACAGACAGTAGCCCAGTCTCTGAAAAGCTGTATAAAATACAGTGTTTCTAAAAATTGAGTCAATCCTGGGTCATCTCTATAGGGAAAATGAAAATCTGTTTAAATAGGAGAAGCCTTTAATAACCCTGGAAAATAATATCCCTGTTTATTGAAGAACCCTGTTTTATGAGGAAAGAGCCCTGTTGCAAAAAGAATAGCCTAAATGAGGAGCCCTGGTTAATGATAACCTACCAGCAGCCCACCACAGTTGAATAGCGCACCAAACCACAGTTCCAGGGCCAAGTTGATTAGCCCAGCAGCCGAGGACCAAAAATCAAAGGTATTACCGGCTTACAATAATTGACTCTAGTGGAAATGACCTTCATTAGTAAAAGATCGACGATTATTTTAAATATAAGTTGAACCAGTAGATTAAAATATTATATAATTACTGTAAGCAAAAGTATTTCCAGCACAAGTCGTCCCAACACCAGCATTTGGATTAGCAGCCCCATAAAGACCAGTATCACCATTCTTATTCCTGGCATCATTAGAATAAGAAAAGAACCAGGCTAAGCAGCAGTACCAGTCAAAGTATTCTAAGCAGCAGATAAGTTAAACCGGTCTCACATAATAATTATTCCCAGGATAATAAGAACTAGCATCAGCAGCAACCCCCGGTAGGTTAGATACCTGCCCTTCTCGCTTCGCGCCATCCTCCCCACCCATGTGCAGTAGCACCAATCCACTCTCCAAGATCTTTAGCATTTGCAAGTGAAGTGGAAAGCGCGGAAATAATACGATTTTCAATTTAAAACTAAGCGTCGGATATGCGACGGTTAGTTAAAATCAGAGCTTCCCTTGAAGACTATGCTATTGTGCTTAAATGTAAAGTATTTAGGATAAGCTTCGGATATGCGACGGTTATGGGAATATCCATCGCTTAACCGACGGTTAGGAGAATATCCGTCGCTTAAGCGACGCTGGTGGTTACATTTACAACAAAAAAATTAACTTTGTGATTTATGGTAGGTTTAAAAAGAGAAATCCACGCGCCGTCAGAAGTAACCATCGGATTTTGGATCGAAATGTAGTAGTGCCTGATGTTCTTCATCATCTATGATTTCTCCTTTAAACACCTCGTCATTTGTTAAACATTCTATAATCTGCTGGTCATCATCGAACACTTGTAGGTTCGTAATCATATCAGGTACAGAGGGCCTGAAAAGTAATTCAACAGAGCATCGATTATTAGTGGGTACCAACCTAGCGGCTGATGTGGCCAACAAGTCAGCCGCTGCATTTTTTAGTCTTGGAATTGAAATAATATTAAATGCATTAAAACATTTAAGCAGGTCCCATACCTCATTTTGGTAAGCTTTCAAGTGAGGGGAAACACAATGTATTTGATTCCATATTTGTTTCACAATAATCTCAGAATCTCCAAAAAACTCTTAGATTACTTACCTTTAATTCAATCGCTTTCCTCAAACCCTGCACTAGCACTTCGTACTCAGCTGTATTATTAGTACAATCAAACTCTAATCTACATGAGAGAAAATGTTTGTTCTTCTGCGGGTCGATCAGGACACAACCGGCCCCTGACCCTTCTAATGTCTTAGAGCCATCAAAAAATAAAGTCCAAAAATCACTAACTACTGAATGTGAATCTATTCCTACTGCTAAGATTACTATTTTACAGTCAATCTCATCAGCCTGTGAGAATCGAAGGAGATCAGGCTGAGTGTCTGATGTGTTGCTGGCTTCTTCTGCTTGGTAATTTCCTGGTTCCAACTCAATAAAATAGTTTCCCAATACAGAATCCACTGGTTCATTCTTCTCATTCAGTTGAGTAACATTGTATCTCATGTGAGGCTCCCTTAAAATCTTAATTTGGTTCGGACTTCCCTTGTATGGCAACCATAGATGCGACCAATTCGAGGCAAAATATCCATTTAGTCTGGCCGACCAATCTCTGCTCAGGACAAGACCGTAAGCGTCTCGTATATCAGCCACCACAATATTAATGACTTGGTACACTTTATCATTTGATGCCAGATGAACTAGGACATCTTCCATCTCACCAATTACCTTTACATCCGTCCTGTCCAACTGAACTACCCTCCATGTGGATGGCTTAGGCTGCCCATTAATCTTTTTACAGACTGATATTGGCATGACATTTATTGACGCCCCTGAGTCTACCAAGCAATTATGTACATTATGATTGAAAATTTTAAACGTGAGGAGGAAAGGTGGATGTTTGCTTTTAGACTTACCTCCAACGCTGGTTTTGCCAATTTCTTCTTCTTCCTGAGGTTGATTGTCAGTGGGCAGCTTCTCATCCGATGCTTCGAGTGCTTTCAATAGTCTTTCTTTTTGCTGCGGCACTTTACACATTTCGAATAGTGGAACATTCGCTTTTACCTTCTTTAAATCCTCCACGATGTCATAATCCATCGGCTGCTCAATGGGATGAGGTTTATCATCATTCATCTTTCCTTTCTTTGGCCTAGCCAACATATTATTATTCTTCAGATCTTGGCTGGTAATAGTGAATTCTAGAATCTTATTAGCTAAGGATTTATTTTGAAATTTCTTTACATTTCTTTGCAGCCTTTTGATCTTTGGTAGAATAAGACTGTTTTCTTTAATTGGCCCTTGGCTCCTTGTTGCCACGTGGGTTTCCATGGCATCCTTATAGCCCTGATTCTTTTCCTCTTCAGCATCAAATAACGAAACAGAATCCCACAAAACCATGGTTTCCTCTTCTTGTTCCTTTGTCGATGTAGTATTCTCTTTTCTCTCTTCATCTCCTTCTTCTGTTAATCTAGAATCCAACAGCTGATTCATGACCAACGTCATCGAATTTATCCATTGAGGACAATTCTTTTCAGAGTGTGGATGTTGGTGGAAAGTGCCAAAATTGTCCATGCCTACCTCTGTTAAATTCATAGATGCAGTATTGTGAGGAGGAGGTTGAGACTGATTGTTATCCTCTCTTTTCTTATAATATGTCTTATAAAACTTTTGTGTTTCCTTCTCTTTCTCCAAATCTATGATTTTGTTGGAAATCTTCTACATCATTTTTGCCATATTTTCATAATCTGGCGATTTCTCTTCCTTAGGATTAGTAAAAAATAAGGCTTTCCTTCCTGCACCTTTCTCTCCTAACTGTTCTGGATAATCTTCAATACTTTCTCTTTCAGCTTCCACTACTTCTTCCTCTTCATAAGTTTCCGTCAAAGTAGGCTTGGCCCTACCTTTGGCAAACATGGCCAAATCAGGGCTTAAAGCTGAAGTATAATATTCAATCAGAACTTTGTCTGAAGGTTTATCCGTTTCAGAAAAATTCTTGAGATAGGATGCAAACCTTTGTGTGAAACTGTAGACTTTTTCCTTTCTCTCTTTCTTCAAGGCACATAGCCCTTTCATGAGGGCTGCATGACTTTTCTGAGTTGCATATTTACTTCTGAAAATTCTTTCAAAGGTATCCCAATCAAGGATAGAGTTAGCAGGAAAACCAAAGTACCATGTTGCTGCAACTCCTTTAAGGTTATGCGGGAACAATCTGCAGACTACATCTTCATATTCCCTGGCCCTTAATCCTTCAATTGCCAAGTAAAAACTTTGTAGGTGATCATCTACTAATATTTTATCATTTGGGTCAAACTTGGGCAACATCTTGTCAAAGGCTTGAGGTAGGTCGTGTAATGGAGGTGTCAGGTTTAACGGTGATCTGGCTCTCCAAGCAGGTGGTGGATTTGGTGGTTTAGGTGGTGGATTAGAATTTACTCCCGCCATGAGTCTAGGTGGTGAGTGAGGAGGTGAGCCAACTGGAGTATGAGCAGGAGAACCATGAGGGGTATCTAGGCCTTCTTGATTGAAAGGTAGCACAACTTCATGTAAGGCTATTTCTACAAGTTCTTCCCAGTCTCCAACCAACACTGAGTCTTCTACTATAGGACGATCTTTCCTTTTATATTCTCTTCTGGGCAATTCAGGGATGATTGGAAATCTTCCAATCTTCTTTACATATGCCCTGGTGTGTCTTCTCAGATCATTAACAACTTCGTTTCCAACAGAATATAGATCTTCTCTTTCTTCCAGAATTGGATTATGAAGCCCACTGCTTTCAGAACTGTTACCAGTGGAATAATCTCGGGAAAATGGGTTTCCTCGGCCAGCCATACACTGGCGGCCCTCCTTCTAGCGCCAAAACTATTGAGGCCCGGAAATTCACAAGAAACAACAGTAAGGTATTCTCCCCAGTAAACGCTCCCAACTAGCTCGTGACTCTTTGGTATGGGGAATCCATCCGGTTTGTAGTCCGGCTACTGTAGGTCAAAGTAACAAAAAAAAAAGGCTTTACCGGTTGCAGCCCGGTCCACCATGTATTTTTTGTATTTTTTGACTTAATGTATGATATGCAAGTGCCTAATTAACCATGCAGGGTGATAAGATGCAAGGAGCAGTGACAACGTGATGCGCGGGTTCTTACCTCTCGTCTTAGCATTCACAAGCATCTAAATCACATACAACAAGAAATTAAAACTAACTACCTAAACTATTCCTAGGGAGTAGGATTATCATTCATTGGTGAGTAAAATATTTTGTACATGCATTATGAAGAGTTACAGATAGCTGATACTTCTTTCAATACACATGAACAATTACAGATATTTGAACAACCAGATAGCCAATTGTTTAGAGACAACAATTATTACTCACAGTGGAAAACATCACAAAATATACTGAAGAACATTCAACAAGAACATAGGTTCAGGAAGTTAAACACTCTCACAGTTAATGAAACACAGCTGAAAACGAAATAGTTCCCCTTCAACATTGTTCATTTAATCACATTGATACATTCCACATTTCGCTTTCTCCAGTAGGCAAAAGTTGCAGTTTCTGATTGTAAAACGAAATAGTTCCTCTTACAAGCAAATGGTGTACAAGTTTTTCCAGGGAAAAAGTCCCTGTAACTTCTAACTCTCAAGTATTTAAACAAAACAGTAGATCATTTCGGTTTCCCCTGAACGTGTGACTTCTCCCTCTCTTCAAACACTTCATCTTCTCATCTTATTTTTTGTATGCATTCATGATTTGATCAGTAATGGACATATATTTTGGGTCTATGCCTTTGTCGCCATCCATTTTGTCTTTTCCTTAGCTTGTGCCCCTTGAGTTCCTGTCTCCCATTTGTATCTTCACGCCACGGAAATATGAGCAGTCTTTTGTATTTTTCTGCAATTGATCAATCATGCATCATTCACCAGGACTGCATGCTAAAATGAAATGTCAAATTAAATCAATTAAAACGGCTAATCCACAAGAAATGGCTAGGTGCACCACTGATACTACTTCGTCCACCTACAGGCTTGACAAACCTAGCCAATGACGGTCAACAGGAAACTCTTTGGTGGCTCAAAATACTGACATCGGAAGGGTAGACCAATCCGCCAGCGGGAAAAATTTAAATTGGAAGCCGGAATGATAATGACTTCAGAAGCCAATTGGTTCACACAGTCGCAACGACGGGAAAGGAAAATAAAATGAACAAGTAACCTGCATTGGCAGCGGAGTGATTTTCACTTCGGGAGGAAAATTGATTTGGGAGCCGCAACGGTGGAAGCAAAAAGTTAGGGACACGAGACCCACAGGCGGGAACACTCTCAATCGGAAGTTGGAAGGCTTTATACTTCGAAGGCTTAACTACTTTGGGAGGCGCAACGGCGGAAGAGACAAGAGCTAGAGACATCCTAAACGCGGGTGGGAAGAGCTCAATCGGAAGTCGGAAGACATTGCATCGAAAGACAAATGACTTTCCCAGCCGCAACGGTGGAAAAGAAAACGCTACGGGTATGCGACGAAAAGGTCAACACGCATCGGCAGTCGGAGCTCTTCATACTTCGGATGGCTAATCGATTTGGGAGCCGCAACGGTGGACGAGAAAAGGCTATCAGCCGCCAATTTAACATAGTAAGATGGCTGATCAATTAAACATTAAGTGCTCAAAAAGATTTAAGAATCAGCAAAGGTTAAACCCGCTCTACTTCCACAACAGCGGCCTTAAAGAACAAAATATTTGATTTATCCTCGGCTTGCAAAACAGACTCACATCCGCGACCCATCACGAAATTCAAACACGGCACTTTTAAAACAGGCTGACAATCAATATTCAAAGTCATTCGAAAATAAAGCATGCCCAAAAAGGCTCAAGGGTCCAACGATTAAAACAATTCTAAATTATGAGGAGGGGACCCAACTTTAAGAAATTTGGGGAGAACAGTTGCAGCCGCAACACATCGTTCTCAAGAGGTTGAACCTCCTTAGGCATGTTATAATAAAAGTTTGTGAATCTTCTATTAAAACTGGATGCGGCCTCACCTCCATGTCTCCTCAAAGAATAAAACTATGAAAGCATCTTCTCCAATGGCCGGCTCCTTCCCCAAAACCTCAAGAATGTGCAAGAAAGCTCTTCCCAAGTGTTGATGGACTTAGGCTGTAAGTGTTTAAACCAGACCTTGGCATGCCCTTGTAAGGATAGAGTGAATTCTCGCATGAAGATGTCGTCATGTTCTATCTCGAACAGATCAAAGAAATGCTCAAAGGCTTGTACATGTTTCTCAGCAGTCAAGTTTTCAGATTCTCCATTAAACTTCGGGAGGTACTTGTAATATTTTGCTGGAAAATCATGGAGAATAGGAGGTAATTGCAGTGGTTTAGATCGACTTGGAGAAGTGGGGGAGATAAGGTTAGGTACGATAGCCAAACTATCACCCGATATTTCATGAATTTCACAGGGGTGTCCTCTGATATCGAGATCCCCCAGATGAAAATCTAGCCCCCCCAGATGTACAAGATGACGCAACGCCTTTGGTTCGTAAAGAAGGATATACATGAATATGTCCATGGCTCTGCTTAGGATGAGTTGGACTAGAGAAAGTTGTTTTGATAAATTTCAGAAAAGACAAGAGAAAACTTACAAGGTAGGATAAGGCATCCTGGAAGAAACGCGGACTCGAGTGCTTGGACATTCCGCCGTGCATTTTTGAGCTTTATAAGGGGTCCATTTTCTAGGCAGGATCGATCAGCCTTCCTTGATCATTAGATTTCCTGGATCATACCACCAGCGGAGTCGCTAAATTTTTAATCTTTCAAGAGTGGATTCACCAAGTGAAAAGTGCTCAACCTTCTTGGTGTTTGACCAATTGTTCACCATAAACAGTCAGATCTAAATCTTTTTCATTCTTCCCAGGGAGGATCTTCAAGTTCGGTCCCCAAGAACGATGCCAGTTTGTTAGCACCGGGATTTTGGGCACCCAAGGTCGAGCGAGGGGAGGCCGCTCCCGAACAACAGCAGAACCACTTTAGGCTGCGCCTCCGGCCCTACACAGTCAGAGAGGGATCTCTCGTTCATCACTGGAGAAGCTCCACATAAGGTTGTCATTCTTGTGTGTCACCAGAGTCTACTCCGCAAAGGATTTTCAATTAGCATAATTAGGGGGCTAGGATTTGAATGGAACAAAGTATGTTGAGAAAGCTACATGGTGGGATTATTGAGGGATAAGGGACCATGGGAAAATGGAGTCGAAACCTGTGCAAGAAATGATTACAGATGATAGAATGATGAAAGGTAGCAAATGAAGGCAAGATAGCTACTAATTTCCCAATCAGAATATTTTAGCGGGTGTTTTAGAGGACAAGGAGGGACAGTCCATCGCATGGAGCATCGGTGAGATGAATTCCATGTAAATTTAGAAGAACCATTGGCAATTCCTAGAAAAATAGTTGGAGCATAAAAAGCATGAATTCTGAACCACTATACCCTATGTCGTAGGCATGAAAAGCAATAAACAAAATGGAGTGGAAAAAAGAAAACACAATTTACACATAAAAGGAAAGCACTTATTTGGAAAAACAACAACACAGGAATCTGTGTTGTGAATGACAGTCTTCCACTGTAATTTATTCATACATAGGTATAAAGATTTACAAATGGGAGCCTCATCCCGAGATTGTTTCCCAATCCAATTCACTAACTCCTTTCTCCCTCTATCGGTAGCATTTTTATACAATCCTATTGCTAAGACTACTGAATAAAAAGTTGTTACAAGTCACCATTAGGTGCTAACAGTGCAAAGAGTGGACTATTTCCATGTTTTACAAATATAAACAAACATTATGGTGCTAGTGGCTTTATTTGGCCCAGCTAACAGTTCGACATGTTCATCCTCCATGACAGATGATGATTATGATTCCTGCTTCTATACTTTGAGGTGTGTGCTTCCACCGCGTTCAAATGCAGCTTTTCGCATGGGCACACACTGGAAAGGTATTCCGCATCCTTATCTAGTCTAGTCACATCTACCACCTCCTTCCCCACCGGGTAACATTGTTATATGTGGGCTCTAGAAGAAGTGCCACATTGCTTATGCCTAATATAGACCTACGGGGTGGCTCATCATTCTTATACTCCTCACCTTTAGTGAGGTGAATTCTCCCACAGGAAATAAGGTGTAGAAGATCTACACGAGCCCCATCACCCTTGGAAAGTGGACTTCACAAACATGGCTGTTAGGGATTTAAACCCCTGGCGCTCTCATCTGAACGAATATTTACACAGAGAATGGCCAATGGCTATTCCTTTCTATGGGGGATTTTGTGGGTGCGATGGTATCAGTGGTTCCTGGAAAGAAAGCTATGGGGAGTAAGTGTCCAAGTCTCACATCGTCGGAGACATGGGTATCATGTCTAGGCCCTAATGGCTGGTGTCACCATTAGCATGCCAATACCAAGGCGACGAGTGAGTGTGGAACTTGTTCAGCAACCATCAACACCCCTAGATGGACAAGCTTTTTGAACCAAATCTTCATCGTCAAACTCTATCAGGCCTCTGCAAATTTCATGGAGAAGTAGAACTCAGCCTCTAGAGATATGTTAGTTCACTCTTGTTAAACTGAAGGCGGTATTTATAGAGCTCTCAGGATTGATCTTCGCACAGGTTGGTCAACATTCTTGCACATTCTATCATCGAGTGTATGTGATCTCAACATGTGCAAAGATGCGAGCAGGGAAATCCTTTACTTGCTGGGGATCTAGTCATTTGGCTTCATTGGCCGTGGTGCCCTACTGTCTGCTGTGGGGAGCAGTTGTGGATGCCATATAGTATAGTAGATCGATGCTGCATACTTCATGAAATGGACGATCCCACGTTGTGTAGGCTCTACCTCATGTGAATAGCGGATTTTCCGGCTAGCTTCCTCCCTTCCGTGCACCAGCTCACGCAAAAGACACCTCACCGGGATGGCTCCCCTTGAAGTGAACACGCACCACACCTGGGAACCGGAAAAACTGTGCCACTGGACAAGACTTCCACCTCAAGCATATCCCGAATGGCGTCGGAGGAATTGGACAACCTGCGAAGAGGCATATTACACGTGTGAACGCCCCCTCTGCTATCATTTCCACACTGGTTGGGATATCTGCACCTTGGGAGTCTTTCTTAGCCATCTAATCAAATGAATCTTCGATATTCACCATCCACATTCCATTCATCCTACTGCCAACCTTTCTCTTTTGAACACCATGGGCAGTTTGGATCATGATATGCCCTGAGCCGTCGATCGAGTTCGACCCTCTTGCAGTCGTCAATCAGAGTGGGCCCTGCCCTTTTTCGCAACGGAGAAATCAAATATTCATCCATGCTAGTTCACCTTGTGAAATGAACCATAGTCATAGATCTATCCTCTTCTTCATCGTGGTCATTGATATTTACAACCTCTACCCCTTTTCACGATTTGAGATTGTGGCTTTGTCTGCACAAATATGGAGTGTGAAATTATTGTAGGCCATAGAGCTACCCCAGGCTTCATCTCAACCATGGAAATTCATTGGTCTTTAACACGTTTCGCACTCCGGGACAGAAACTTTGATCGCGCACGCTTGCTCGCATGAAGTGGTTTAGAACCATTGATCCTCCTTCAATCAATTATAGCCCTTGAATAGGGATCATTCCTGATGCTTCAATACACCTACCTCTTTCCTTGTTGAAGGATGGTCATAAGAGATTCGAGGGGCTGGGACCCTTACCGAGCCTCTATCAAGCCCTCAAGCCAACTGTTAAAAATATATTGTTAATAAAATCCATATGACCTTCCAGGTTAATCTTTTGACTCGCCTGATAATTGATACCATAATCAACTGTACCCTTCAGGTACCTCAGAATATGCTTTGCAGCAATCAAGTGAACATGTCTCGGATATGTCAGGAACTAGCTCAATGTGTTCACAGCAAAGCAAAAATCTGGTCTTGTATTCGGCAGGTACATCAATGACCCAATCACTTGATGATACATCTAATGATACATCGTAGCATCAACTGATTTTGATGAAGAATCAGTCAATAGCTTCATCTTCGATGCCATAGGTGTGGTTATGGCCTTCTAGTCCATCATCCTGAACCTCTTTAGGATCTCTATTGCATACTTCCCTTGACCCAAGGAGATTTCATCTACATTCTACCACACCTACATGCCTGGAAAGCTTCCTCTTATTGCAACTTTAATGAGTTCCTCTTTTCCTCTCAGGAACACTTCATCGACATATAACAGGAGCATCATTGGTATTCCTCCTTCAATCTTGAAGTAAAGGTTGATATGCTTTACTTTCAGTAAATCCTAGAGCCATCAATAAGCTATAATTTCATCTTGTCGTACCATGTCAAATCTCAGGATCTTATGCAATCACTCCCTCTAAAGTGGAGCACCATTCTCCCTCTGTCTTTCGTATTCTATGCATTGAAACATTCTGTACAAGAGAGACAAGTAGCTTCCTCTGCTACTAATATTCTATGTATTCATCTAGGGTCATTGGATACCAAGATCCTCTATCTTGAACCTTTTCAAAAGTTCTTCTCGCACCCATCTGTGAGCTTGTCATCCTCTAGAGGCTTTCATCTTCAACCTTGTAGAAAAGATTAATATATTCATCACTCTAGGTGATCTTCAAGATCCTCATGTATGTGTTATCCCATGGGTGTCTTCTGAGCTTGTACAAGGCCTTCTTTCATTTGCACACATGATTCTGCCTATCATATTTCTTAACTTCTAGTGGCTGCAAATGTCTCTTCGTACTCTATTCCTTCTTTTCGTGAGAATCCTCGTGCTACGAATATTGCCTTGTATCCCATGATGTTTCCATCTACTGCATGCTGGATCGTGAAGATCCATATGCAAGAAATTATGGACTTCCCTTCAAGTCTTGATACTGCATCCTATACATCATTCTTCTTGAACTGGTATTCTCCTTCCCTTTCTTCTTGGCTACTTCTTCATAGCTAGAAGGATTTGCATCAATGATGTTTCTCAACAGTGTCACATAACTAGAGTGTCTTTGAGGCCTCTTTCTTTCTTTGAAATTATCATCATATTATTCTTCATCTTGGATTCTTTCTTGAACTTCCATCACTTGTTCTTCGGAACAAGTCTCATCCTTCTTTTCTTGTAGGTGATTGTACGCGATCTTTCCTACAAGTCAAATGAATTTCTATGGTTAGAAACATTTCATAAGGCATATTCACAATGGAAAATTATGATGCATAAATATATAATCATGCAACTATTTTAGCCAATACAACATTCATCTATATCTTAGGGAAACATTTCTAGATGCCTTCCATCTCTACCAAGACATCATTGAGATTTTGCACTAATCCAATATGTCAGCAAAGAGGTTTCATTCTAGATAAGTAGCAATGGAGAGTTATATAGAACCATGAGCTACTTACCCATCACATGCATATTAGTAGTATACTATCATTAATGCAAACATTCTATCATGCCTAATACATCAACTGAATATAAACAAATGCATAAAAAAACAATATCATGAAATGACAATTGAATACTTATCTTTATTTGTTTCGTGGGTAGACTCATTCTTTCAACTTCATCATCTTCTTTATTCATAATAGCATAATTTCTTATCCAAAGTATCAATATGGATAAGAGGCTCTTTAAGAATTGAGTTCTTCATATTCCTCATCGCTTGAGGGATCTTCTTTGAATCGTGAGCACTTGATCTTCAGTTGCTCCCATCTTCTCTTCTCTTATCATGGTTAGAGCTTCATCTTGTGTGTGCTCTTCCCAGATTCTACTGAAAGTAATCACTTCCTTTTGGAATACATTCCTTGAATGAATGAATACCATGATCCTAGGAGTCCATTCAAGGTGGTTATCACAACGTCTGCATTCTCTACTTCTTCATCCACTACTTCAAGTTGTTCTTTGATGTGAGAGACCCTCATAAAGTATGACTGTATGGTCTCTGCATTATGTATCTTCACATTTTTCAACTGGTTCCTCAAAGTCATCTTCTAATTTATGTTCTTCCCTTCAAATAGCTTGGTCAAGGAATCCAAACATCTCTTTAGGTGTCTTTAGGGAAGACACTTGTCATATAAGGTGATACTTGATTGAATCAGCAATGATCTTCTTGGCCTTTACCACATTCTTCTTGTGTAAGGATTTAGCCTCATCTCCCTCTAGAACTGGAACCTCTCTACTTATGTAGGTGTCCAATTTATTTACTTCAACAACTAGTGAGATCCTATACTTCCATGCTTGGAAGTTGTCAGCCTCACCAAGTTTGTCATCAATCTGGTGTGATTATTCATTTGAAATGAGAACCTCAACTGTAAATAGCAAAAGATTATATCTTACTGATTTGAGGTGTCCATCCTGGTTCCGGAGCTTGCTGATCTAGGGTTTGTTAGAGAAACCCTAATTTTCAAAACTTGGAATATTTCAGATCGTATTGGATATAAATATATACCTCTTCAAGGAGATTTGTCCAATGTACTCCTTTTATGAAAATAGTGGAGGGAAGCTCCCGGAACAAGAAGCCCTAGTTTACCAATTTCTTCTGCAGAAATTCCTGATACTATTTCTGCGGTATCTCCAAAAATAATACTCCTCTATGTCTAAAATTTTGTACTGAGGTACCCTCGTCTTGCCTCTTTTTACACCATGGATTTACTAGAATTGGTTTCACCAATTGGGACTTATGAGAGTTTTCCCAAGGTGATTTATTTCAGGACTGTTCAACATATCGAACTTGTACGGACTTCCACGTGTCCCTGTTTCATCATAAGGGTATAAAAAATTTACCACAAAAATTAAAGTCTGTGAACTATCTAGAACATCTTTCTAAATTTCATTTGGACCTTTGTAGCCTGAGATATAGCAATTCTCCTTAGGTGTCATGTTTAGAGATGAATCTTGGAAGAGGATGGAACCCTAATTTGGAGGAAACACATCTCCTATAATATAGTGAATCGTAGGCTAGAAGTTTTAAACATGGTACATCAGGATTGTATCTTCATCCTGTGAAAAATTGGGCCCCTGATACTTCTTCAGTCCTGAGATATAGCGAATGTACCAAAACTACCCGTTTTAGTATTTTAGGGTTTTTCAGGCCGGGGGTCAAACTAGGGTTTGAATTTCCTGAAATTTTACCCAACCAAAAATCTTGACCTTGGTCTCTAAATTTTGATTTTGATGAGGAGATAAATCCTATGGTGGTCTCACTCAAAAATTCCTCTTCGATAAAAATCCCTAATTTCCTGCACCAAAAACTGAAAATGCCGAGAATCAAATTTTGCTTCGACAGAAAGATGCGCCCTTCAATGGAGAGTTATCCTAGCATCCTTTTGCTGATGGATTGTGGAGAGAGACCCAAAAAGTAAGAATCCCTAGATTTTGCAGCTGCATAGTGTCTTCTTCTTAGGTTAGCTCTGATACCATGTTATATTTTTATCATTTAAGTAAATGATCTTAGGATCTTATCTGAGAGAATAACATGCACAGAAATAATCACAAGAGACAAGAGACACAATAATTTTCCTAGGGGAAACCATAAAAGAGAAAACCATGCAACTTCCTTAGAGATAGAATGAGTACCAATGGCAACAGTAAAACCCAAAGACAGAAAATATGATCTCCAGTAGTTGTTCTCTATCTCACTTGTGTGAGAACATCATCTCTCACTCATGCACCCCAGTTGAGTGAGTGTGTGTGACAAATAGAGAGTATCACTCTCTATTTATACTAGTTTCCAACTTTTACAATTACTTACTAGGGGCGACATCTCTAGGAGAGTCTAATAACCCTAGTGCCCCTCAACTGTGATGAATTTTCCCTCCGATCAACAATGAGGGTTAACCTTAACTCAATTGTGGGGACTATTGCCCTGACATACAACAGAGGGTTAACCTCAATGACTTTACATGAATTTGTTAACAAATGATTCTCCCAATAGGAACATCGGGGTACAATATAAGATATACGAGTGAATACATTCTGAAGTTACAAATACATCAAAAATCTGGAAGTCTAAACCCCTTTTCAGGTTTCATCTTTCATACTTCTATTCTAGTGTCGGTTGTACCTTTAGAAAGCTCTCCCTTCTCAGTTTTCAGTTGGGGAATCACATCTCCTGTATCTACAAATCTAGCTTCGACTGGAATCAATTGAACATAGTAAAGCACACCTCATGTCAGTGATATTTTGGCCTTTGGGTGGAATCCCTTTCAAAACATTGCTATCTCTTCACAGCTGATGGCTAGGGGAAACCCCAACCTCTCTTTTCAGAATACTAGTGCGGCACTTCCTCACCATATAATCCTCAATATCAATCTTCGTATTGGCCCATATTACCCTTTATGTCAACTTTAAACTTTCCAAAATTATCGAAACTCATGAATGACCCTATGGAACACGATTTGACTTGGCCACCGGTTCCGATTAAATTACCTTATGACTTTCCTAAGTATGAAGGGAAAACCAGTGAGAATCTAGGTGACCATGTCACGACGTTCCATTTATGGTGGTCCTCAAACTCAATGAACGATGGCTCGATTTGACTGATGATTTTTCAACAAACTCTGACGAGGGTAGAGGAAAAGTGGTATATCAAACTCCCGTCGGTTTCCTATCACAATTTTTTTGATTTAGTGACTTTTTTATTGAATTACTTTCAACTTCATGTCTAATATGATGGAGGTACAAATATTTTTTCAACCTTTCAGAAGAACAAGGCCATTCATATATCTTACCACAACCAGGAGTGGAGAAGGAGAAAGAGGATTATTTAATCCAATATTCCTTCTGAGTTCCTGTTGGAATGGTTTTTGAAGTCTTTATTGTCATATATTTCAAAAGACATTTCAACGTCGGAAGTAACTTCTAATGAGGAGGTCATACTCAGGGACCAGCAACTGGATTTGATATATGCCTAGTTTGGAATTCTCTATGAGATCATTCCTGAGGCACCAAGTTCCACCACGGACTTTGATAAACCTAATCTTGGACCACATGCCAATGGAATGGTGGGTTCAATTGACACAATGACTATAGAATCAATGGAAAAATATATCCATGAAGCATCAATGAAGCAGTCTACAGCAGAGGAACCCAAGGCTACCACCCCCACACCTAGAGTGCAAACATTTATACTACACAATCTACCCAAAAGGGAAATCAGTAGCCCGGTGGGAAAAAGAACAAGGGTAAGAAGAGTGAGGGAAATCAAACAAGACAAATCCCACAAACAATGCCGAGCGGGGGGGGATAAAAGAAGAAAGTCAAATTTCCTTGCAAGATTTTCAAGCAAGAGCATTTGAACTATCAATGTCCCTTAATGGATTAAGCACACAAGTTTCTAAAACAATAACAACCGGTCGTCCTGAAGGATCCGTTTCCACAAGGACAGAATGCAACTTCTAGTGATATGAAAAAATTTGGGGGCATGCAAAATGATCCTTCTATTGATCAATATTATAACAATATGGTGTGATCCCATACCTTATTATAGACCATATATAAGAATTATGAAATAGAGGCTCAACAGAAAGATAAGAAAATTGTTGAAACATTAACACCACTTCCAATTGATAAACCAACCGATGATAAACTAGTTGATACTATGTCGAAGATACCAAAAGGTGTATTCAAAAAGAGATTTCACAACCCTAACTTGAGGGACACTTCAAACTATTCAGTTGTAGAAGACTTCGACCAAACTCCTTCTACGATATCAGCCTTAGAAGTGCTACATATTTTTCCTTCACAACAAGATGCACTTTTAGCGGCCATCAACAGTATGGAATCTGTGAGCCTTATGTCTAAGTTCAATATTTTCTAATGCCAAACCACACCTACCTTACCATGTGGCCTTTTCCATTGATGTTATCCATGGAAGAAAAACCATTGGACGAACAGTGATAGATGAAGGTGCATCCACATGTGTAATGTTGATTTCATGTTGGAAGGCGCTGGGATCCTCTGAGTTGGTCTCATCAAACACTTTATTGACCTTTTTTGATAGAAGTTCTTTCCTTCTGCATGGTATCCTGCCATATTTTAAAATAAAACTAGCAGGTAAAACAACCTATATGGAAATCAAAGTAGTTGATGCCCCTCTAGACTATAATTTACTTTTGGGGAGTTGGACCTATGCAATGTACGCTATTCCATCATCCACTTTCCAATTAATTGTGTTCCCACATGAATAAAATTTGGTAACTATTGACCAACTAACATATACTTGAAAAGATTGTATGGATAATTCAGAGTCGAATGTACGTTTTATTGATTAGTCACGCCTGATGAATAAAATTTTGGTAGTTGGGATGTATACATCGTGATGGGAACTTTTGACATGCGCTCTCCTATAAACTACTTAGGCATGATGAGCATATGGAAGAACATCTATGCAGTTGTAAATAAAATAGACCTGTGGGTACTTCCTTTGCAAAACAAGCCTCAAGTTCCCTTATCAACAACACAAGCATCATATCACGCTATATTCAATGCTAGTATTGATTCCATCTCAACTCCTCCGGTCTCAGAAGAGTCGGATGAAGCTTACTTTCCCACATACTCAACTTATTCTTACAACTTCTTAGATATGTTTTTTCCATCTAATGAATCCATTCTAGAAGCCATGATAGGACTTGAGAAAATTTGTGAAGATCTATATCACAAGTCCTACTTCCTTCCAGATCTAAGCAAGTTAGAAAATTATGAGTTCCATGTGAGACTAGCTGGAGGTGATGATCTTCCTATGAATTATTTGCCTAAGGAGGGATTATTTGCTGAGGGGAACATGCCAAACATTTCCTCCACCATTTTGATCAATATCTCTACAAAACCGGATGTCATGGAAAATGTGTATATTGGAGCAAACTCTTCACCTAAAGAGATTGGAAGTTATATTGCCTTATTTAAGTAATTATGCGACGTCTTTTCCTGGTATTACGAGGAGATGCCAGGAATCGACCCATCAATCATGGATCATGAAATCAGAACTTACCCTAACATTAAACATGTTCGACAAAATCTTAGACCTGTTAATCTATAGAAAGAGACTTTCATTAAGGATGAAATGGGAAAACTGTTGAAATCCAGTTTCATTTACCCCATCTCTCTAACGGAATGGGTATCCAATCTCGTTACGGTCAATAAGAAACAAGGGAATATATGTGTTTGTACAAATTTTTGAGATTTGAACAAGGCTTGTCCCAAGGACAACTACCCCACGTTGTTCATTGATCAGATTATTAATGCATGTGCGAGTAGCAAGGTTTTCTCCTTTATTGATGGTTTTTTGGGATATAACTGGATTAAGATTAAACCTGAAGACCAACACAAAACTACATTTTTTTTCCATGGGGTACGTTTTCATACAAAAATATGCCTTTTGGCTTGAAAAATATTGAGGCAACCTTTCAATGTGCAATGAACTTTACTTTCTATGATAACAAGCACATTGTTGAACCATACCTAGATGATCTTTCAACCCATTCTCTAAAGGGAAAGAATCATACAGATCTTCTTCGCTTAGTTTTTTAGAGATGTAGGCATTACAAGATCCACTTAAATTCCCATAAGTGCATCTTCAACATCGAATCGTGGTGACTTATAGGACACATAGTCTCCAACAATGGTTTTAGGATCGATCTATTTAAAGTAATGGTGATTATTAATCTTCCTCCTCCTCGAACCTTCAAACAATTACAAAGTCTACAAGGAAAGTCAAACTTTCTACGTCGATTTATTGTGAACTATGCCAATATCACTATGGGTTTCATGTGATTTATTAAGCAAGACACCCCATTTCTATGAGACGAAGCTGCTCAACAATCTTGTGAGGCATTGAAAAAAAACTTCTATCAACTCCTCATTTGCATCCGCTAGACTACACAAAGGAATTCATATTGTATATGGCTGCATCTCAGTCTACGATAGGCATAGTTCCAGTTTAGGATGATTACAAGCTCCAAGAGCATGCTATTTATTATCTGATTCGTGCTTTGGCTAGTCTCGAACCGAGGTATTCACACGTAGATAAAATATCTTTGTCAACAATTTATGTCATCCAGATGTTGAGAAACTAAATTCTACTAAGGACAACCATAGTGGTTGCAGACGTAAATCCATTCCAATACATATTATCCTTATGAATAATAGGGGGGAATTTTAATAATTGGATTGTCATTCCGTAGGATTTTGACCTATATTTTCAATATTCCAAGTCTAAGAAGTCCCTAGTATTCGTGGAACTTAGCTTAGAGTTTCCGAGCAAGGAGAACGTAGTGATACAAGATGATCCATTTATGTATGAGCACATTTTCTTAATTTTAACCTTTGATCCTTGTTACAAAAATATCTTAGTGTATCTCCAAAAATTTGAAGTGTCTTGCGACGTTCTCATGGGAAGATTGATGTAAGCTAAGACTAAATGTGAAAAATACCTCATAACCGGTAATACCTTATATAAAAGAGGGGCAGATTCCATCTTGCATTTATGCCTAACCCATGAGGAGGCTGAGCTTGTCCTAAATGATTTTCATAGCGGAGCATGTGGGGGTCATTTATCTAGGCTAGCAACGGCATAGAGAATCTTCCATGCCTGTTATTTCTGGCCTACCATCTTCAAAGATTGTGTAGAAGTAGTAAAACGTTGTCTAAATACAAGGTCATGTAGGTCATTACAACAATCATATGCCCAATTTTCATAGCCCAAAAAATTATAAAATCAGTTCTCAAGTGATGTTGAAATGCTACTAAAACATCGTTGAAACGATGCAATTTCTCTCAAAATACAAAGTGGATTTTGTTGAAAGTTTGTAGGAATATTCATATTAATCCAATGTTTAACCATACCAAAAATCACATCAAACCAACTTACCAATCTCAATATATAAGCAAATAAGTCACTGTAGATCTGTATTATCAAATTTTGCAAGTGTATCAGTACTTGTTTCAGCAACCTTCCTGAACTAATTTATCACAAACTACAAATTAGGTTTGGCTGAAAATTTTCAAGTAAGTTTTTATTAGTCTAGTGCATCTCCACACCAAAAATCAGAGAAATCCATATCACTTATTTCGATAAAAATGAAAAATAGTTGTAAGTGATGGTTTCCATTTTCTTGAAAATTGTGCACTTGATTGAACTGAACCTTGCCACGTTTGTTCTTCTTACCATGATGCTTATTTCTAAAATTTTCATGAAAAACTACTTCCTTGTTTTCAAGATATCTTTGAATCAATTTATGCACCTTTTCAATGTAAGCTTGTCATAAAAAAATGCTCCACTATTAGACATTGCAAACTGTATCATGTGAAGGTTTGAAATGATTATGCATGGGTATGAAAATAATAAAAGACCATAGTTCTCCCCCTAGTTGAATCTCAAGCATGTACACATGCAACATGGTAGACAACTTCAACATTTTTATGACTATTTATGCTATCCAAAACACATTGGAAAAAGGGCCATGACATATTTATAAAATATACTACTCAATACCACCCTTACATAAGCACAAAGAGGTGTTTGGAGACTACTATGGCCACCTGAAGAATTGGCTTCCCTTATTCATAAATTGTAACAATATTATATTGATTTCTATAAATAAAAATTGAGAGAAAAGGAACCCATCTCTATGCTTATAATGTTCAATATGCTTTAGTAGAAATCTGGGTAGCGAACTTAAGTTAATCCATTCCCACATAATAGTGATTATTATAAAAAGTGCAGGCAAAAGAGAAAATAATGAGAAAGAAGTCTACTTTTCAAATCTCTAACATCACAATCATCCAAATAGAAAGCAACCAATTGTATTTTATTCCATATCTATGCTTTGTTTCCCCTCTACAATCATTCATCTTTGAAGCTAGATGGGTGTTTTTGTTACAGAGTATTGAAAATTAAAATCAGAGAAAACAAGTTTTGCACGCTGATTTTTTATGGATTTGTCATATAGAGTTTTATGTTTTGTTTCCATCATCTAAAGGAATTTTTAGTTTCTATCTTATCCATTCCATTCTTCACTTGTTACACTTTGTTGGGATATGATATTTCTACCACTACCACAATGATCATTTTATTTCTTTTTGTTACTTAATATGCTAGCTTGAATGGGACAAAAATATATTTGAAAGTAAGATATGCCATAATAGACCCAAAAGTGATTGTGTGTTGTTGTTCATCAATTTTCCATAGGTAAATATATTCATATAAAGCAACAACAAATTTAACACAAAAAGAATTTAGTTTAGGTACCGAAATTTCCTCATACAATGGCTTACTGTTAGAACATTCAATATGATGAAACTTTAAACTCTCTTCTTCGTCAATATTTACCTGTTGATATTCCTCTGGGATAGAATATTTAAAGGGGTGAACCACTGCATGTACAAGTAAATGAAAGGCATACCTCTATCACATATTTATGAGAGAAAGACACATGTGAAGGTAATTACTCCGGAAATAAATGAAGTCATCCTCAAATCATCACATTCAACTAAACCAACATAAGAGGTTTTGAAGGACCAAGAAAGCTTGCATCATCTGTGCATTAAATTAATTTAGTATCTACCCATGCCATTGACTCAGAAAATATTGCCTTAATGTAATGTATATATCGATGTCGGTGATGCCAGATGTAGATATCATGACAAATGATCATGTTGAAATAGTTTGTTTCCATCAAATTGCTTATGCTACTACCCAATATATGATGAAGATAATATTGATCCATGTATCCTCCAATAAACCTCAACAACAACAATTTCTAAAAAATGTAAGCCATATAAATGAAATTCCATACCTTTTTCTTGATTCCACTGCATAACATCTATTGGAATGGAATCTATAAAAAAATATTTTGTTGTAGGTTCTTGTGGCCATCATATTCCTTGCTTGCAAAGTTTTCTTTGGATTTTCCATATCACCTTTCTCTAAATAGTGGCCCTAGATTGTGCATGTACATCAACTACTCCTTTCTTATAGTTGGTTCTTGTGTGGTGGCAACAAAAGTTCCTCTCCTCATAACTTCTTTAGCTTATCCATATATCCTTTCGTACTATTGGTTCTTGTGTTGCAGCAGTAAGGTTTCCTTCGGATAATTTATTTCCTATATTGTTTTTGGTTCTTGTGAGGAAACAACACATTCCTTTCTTCCAATGGTTTTCTAGGCTTGTCCATGTGTATAAACTACTTATTTTCTTTTCTTAGTGTTGGTTTTTGTGTGACAACAATAACACTCCCTATTGTTGGTTCTTGTGTGACAACAATAAGGTATCCTTTGATTCTTTTCATGCTTGAATAGTTGGGTAGGTTTTGGAATAGACTTCACTATGGAAGTTGAGATAAGGATGGCATGGTTCAAAGGAAGTGATGAAGGGTTTATATTGAATGGATGGTGTCAGAGTGATGATGGATGATGGTGTACCCCCCGCCAAACTGAAAGCTTTTAATACCCTTGCAAAGTAATCAAGAGGAAGTGGGGCAAAGGATTAAGTGTGTTTCCAAATACAAATCCATAGAATTCAATGAATTGTGACTAAATAAACGAAAAACAATCATACCTTCACCTACTTATGAAGTCTCTCTTTATTGCACCATCTGAAATATGATATAGTCCACAATGATGTAAAGCTTTGCAATATGGAGAAGTGTGGATTCTGGACGTGTAGCATGATATAGATCTGGAATATTCTTCTCATGTAGCAATGAATATTGAAACCTTATTCAAAGAGTAACTTTAAAATCTTTATTTATAGAGAAACTTGGATGGAATTACTTATTTCTTATTTTGTTCACAAACCTTGTCCACCAGCAGGTTGGTTTTCAAACAAAGTCTATTTGATTGTTCCCAAAGGGTTTTCATAATCAAAATTTTATTACTCTTGGGGAATACCCTCCAACAATCTAGTTTTCAATCATTCCAAGATCTGATGGCGCTTGAGACAAGTTTTCACCATCAAATTTTATTGAAACGAAAATAGGAAATTGGGGAGACTTGGAATTGTAAGTGAGCCAAGATATCTCTATGGTGTGGGTTAGGGGTGGGTGGAGTAGGAAGGCATGGAAGTGGAGGAGTGGAGACTGAGATTGATCTAAATGTAGTTTTTATATGAATTATATTCTATTGAATGTCATTGGATTTTATAGATAAACACATAAGCAAATGATAATTTTAGCATTCATATATATCGAAATGGAAAAAAGGAAATGCATATACATACCATAGTGTTGGTGAATGATAATGATAATGATGAGGTATTCTTGAAGGATTTGGTAGAAGTGGGATGGTAATGTAACAATGGGACTTGACTTCTGAAACATTGGTCTTCATATGGTCTACAAATCAATTATTAATTTGTTATGTGCTCAATCGAAGAGAAAGTCTTTTTTTGTAGGAAACAACTGGAACATATTGAATCTTGAATATCTAGATGGTATGCCCATATGGCATGAAATTTTGTCTTCGAGAATCACTTGTTCATGTATTGACCTTATTCAATTTTTCGAGGACCTGTAAAAAACTACCACTTGCCTATAATAAAAGATGAGATCATGGAAGAAGAGAGGTGTGCAGTCTCTTGTCATCCAAAACTTAGGAAAAAAAATAACAAGTAGTACTTTTAAAACAAATCCAATGAAAAATAACAAGGACATAATTCATTTTATAATTGCGGGAGAGCGGTGGTCATCCATACTAACCAACAATGATTTGATCATAAATTATTCATTCCTTATCCAATTTGAGTTATTCCAAATCCAAATGAAAGTGTATTCAGAGGGATACTTCCAGCAGAAACATGTTAAATAAATTCCATGATATGATATGTCATATGCTCTTAGTAATTGTCTCCATCCTAATGTTGTTTGTGAGTTCCAATAGAGACCAACAATTACTATTTTTAGTCCAACTTTTTTTCATAAAAACGGATTGGTGTGATTACAATTGGAGATGAAAATAGATTCATCCAGGTATCTCCAATAGAAATAGGTTTTTAATACAAGAATAATTAATGGTTCAAATATTCCAATGAATCAGCTGAGAAAGTAGAGTTTTTAGAGTGCAAATTTATGACAGACAATTAGTATTTTGGTCATAATTGTGTCATACGATATTGAAATTAAGCAATTCAAATCGATTTGGAAACTAGATTCATAGGAGAACATCCCATAGAAATACATTTTTAAAATTCATCCACTAGGTCTCCCAAAACATGATTGTCACAAATCTATCATAAAGGTTTCTAGTCTAGCTCCAGTTAGTGATTCAAATAAGTGTGAATGTTTTTAGTGATATAAATTTTCATATAATATATCCACATATCAAAATTCCAAGCATTGAGTATCTATAATTACTAACATAGAGAGTTGTATCAATTGCTGCAACTATTAAGAATTATATGATTTTCAAAATAAGATATGTGAAAGTTTTTGGTTGTCATATTTTCAAAGTAATCTATTAAAAATAATCCAATCAAGTGAAATCCAACCACTTACCAGGATCATACAAGCCTCAAGCTTGAAGTCTTATATATCCTAGTAGCTCCTCCTCTACCGATATATTCATTCACCAATGCTTATTTCCTCTTACCAAATTCCTCCAAAAGATATATTAGTAACATGGGTGGCTCTTACTGCACCACTGAGGGGAATTATGCACCAACACTAATAATAAACCTTAAATGCAAAAAAAAAACATCACTCAAAACAAATTCAACCAACTAAAAACTAGTCAAACAATCTACATGCACTGGGCCTTATGAGGCCAAGACGGTTATAATCTGTCGAAGGATGCGTAGCTCTTCACTATGTCTTACCGCCCTGACACCTTAGGATCAAGAACACATCTAGCATGAAATGTAACTAAAACCAATTATATTTTGTAATTATTCACCTATGATGGCCTCCTCGACAACACCGCCAAATTGTTAGGCTAACTAATCACTTATAAAAACAATAAACTCACAACATAAATTATGAACTCGGTGTAATCTCTTGTATTTTAAAGGTTACATGCAAAATATATGAAGGCTACAGTTTCCTCACTAGCATTGGCCATATAATATGCGTTGCAACAAATTAAATCAACCCACTCTTGCATAAATTGTGTTTTTGAAAAACACACTTGCAAAAATTGAAACACACTCACCCTTGCAAGAAAGTAAATCATGCCTACAGGAAAGTAACTCACACTTACATAAAAGTAAATCACACTATGGTTTCAACCATGCTAATCTACGAATCTAAAAAACTTGCATAAAGTAATAACTTAAATTAAAAATACATCTACAAACTTAAATAAATAAAAGTAAAATACATTCGATGCTATGCACTAAAAAAAAGTTAGTCTAATTACAAATTACAAAAATAGAAGAACTATATTCTACATTAACAAAAGAGAAATTAAAGAACTACAATATAAATTACAAAAGAGATTGAGAGAAATATAATTCTTATTCTATCACAAGTTAGACTTGTTGCTCTAAGAGTCCTCCCCTTGGAATGGAGAAGGAACTCTTATTTATACTTGAGTTTTGCATAACAAATAATAAATGAAGATTCAAAATATCCTCATGAAGATCCAAGATATCTTCATGAAGATCCAAGATATCCTCACCAAATTACTAATAATTTGGATCTCAATATCAACTCATATATTTTCCAATATCTTCTCAAAATCAATAAAACTAATCTTATCCATGGTTCCAATATTCTTTCCTTAACCAAAGTTATTAGTAATGATCCAAATCTATGAAAAAACTCGATGGTTGAAGATGGATTTTCATGGATGAACAAATCTGTACAAAATTGTATCAATAGTAGTAAAACACCAATTTCTGAAAAAGTGCGATCTAGTTTTTGAGATATTTTTAGGATATGTTGATATTGGCGTAATAATGTCTCATATAAAAATTCTCAAGTACACAATTTGTGGATCTTCCGTAGTTTTCAAAAATCATCAAACTCATCCATGTTTCAAAGATAAATGCAAAATATGTTATTTTTCCAATCATTTAATCATAATTCCCATGAAATACTAAATAAATGCAATGGAAAATAAATTAAGCCTAAGGCCAAGATATAAGCATTAAATTTGGCTAATGGAAGGTTATGGGTAAACAATAAAGGGAAATAAGGGATTAAAAGTAGGGAAAATAGTACATAAAATAATGACAATTTCAAAACCCAACAGTTCTGGCAAATTTTGGCTCTCAAGTTCTAGGCATTATGTCAATCAATTTAAGGGATGATGATAGACTGGATGGAGCAGATAACTTTATATCTTGGAAGCATATGATACTTCTCATTCTAGAAGAGAATGATCTCTTAGATCATTTCAAAGAAGTTACCCTGGAACATAAAGAAGAGGAGGTTACAACAAAGTACAAGAATAATATGGTATAAGAAAAAACAATTTTTTCCAATTCAATCAAGGACCAATTGATCCCTTATGTGTCAGAATCGAATAGTCATAAGGAAATTTTTGAGGCCGTTATATGAAAGCACGAATACTAGTAGAAATTTATTGTTAAGACATCAGTTAAGGAATGTGATGATCGACAAGTCAGAGGCATGGTCCTCTTACGTTACAAGGGATTCTCTTATCAAGGATAACCTAGAAACTATTGGAGGTATTGTAGAAGAGAAATAGATAGTGTTGATAACATTGAATGGTTTTCCCTCTTCTTGGCATGTGTTTGTTCAAGGTATCCATGCAAGGAAAAAGATACCCAAGTTTTATAAGTTATGGGTATATTGCACTCAAGAAGAGACAAGTTGGATCTCCAAGATGTAGAAGACAAATGATCAAGAAAATCAAGCAATTACATCTCTTGCAAGGGAAGGAAAAGGTAGAAATGTTACCAAGAACACTGATAGAAGATCAACATTAGAGAACAAGAAGGATATGTCCAAGACAAGTGTTACAAATGTAATAAGTTGGGACACTATGCAAGAAATTGCACTAAAGAGAACAAAAAGGGAAAAAGGAAGCATCATGCTCATATGGTGGATGATGATGATCCTAATTCATTCAAGAATTCAAAGGAGACATCACATGAAAAAAATTTCCTTGAAAGTACTAGCACTCAAGAGAGTGGTGTTTGGCTAGTGAATAGTGGTGTTTCTAATAACTTGACATGTTACATAAATTATTTAGAAGGAAATTGGAAACTACAATTCCAAGAATGTAGTTAAAGAGTAGGAGAAGCCTCCTATTAGATAGATCCAAGTGAAGCAAAATAAATTTTGTAGATAATTCCAAGGTATCTTTCCCAAACTATGAATATAGATACAAGGTGATCTTGGATATAATGCATCTAGAAGACATGAGGACCAAGAATGAAGTTTTTTTTAGCAAGTTCTAAGAATTCATAACTTTATCAAAGTTCTACAACCTTGGTGATCTCAGCTAGGAGGCAGGGATCAAGAGGGAGTCAACGAAAAAAACAAAGATAAGTATTTAATGTTTTGTGAAATAAGTGTTATTTACTAATATGAATTGTTATCTTATTGATAAGTAGCATAACTATTTTATTAATAGATAGTACATTGGATACTGGATAACCCTTGTGGAAATTTCTGTCATGTCCACTATGGAGGTTGTGAAAGAAATGATTAGTGATCAATATTTACCCATTTATTATTGGTAGAAGTACCCAGTATGATAGTTACACTCAGATTGAGTGTTCTCACTAGATAATGGAGGACAATATTCCCAAAGACGGAACCTTCAGAAAATAAGGGTACAATAATAATTCAAAGGTTTATAGTATATACATCCATATACAAAGTGACCAAGATCAGCAGGGATGTCACCTTAGATTAAGATACGGTCCTCAACAAATCCAGGAAGTCTCACATGGATGAGGATATAAAAGGACTACGAGGATACAAAAGACACAATGGAAAATAAATGTACAATATCAAGCATGCTACATACATAAGCATAGAAAAGTACAAAGAAAGATTCATGTCTAGAGAATTCTCTTGAAAATATGGAGTATATTATGTTGAGACATTTTCTCTAGTTGCTAGACACACTTTTATTAAATCTTTTATCTACATAGCTTTTGTGATGGATTAGACATTACACCAAATGGATGTCAAGACTGTATTCTTGAATGGTTTAATTGAGGTAGAAGTGTATATCGAGTTACTTGATAAGATAATCACATGTGTGTAAATTGAAGAATTATTTGCATGGCATTAAGAAGGCACCCAGGGCATGGTATACTAGGATAGATAGTTATTTGATGAGCTTGGTATTCATCAAGAGTGATGTAGATCTTAATATTTGATACAAGGATGAATATGGTTTCTATATGTTGATGACTTGTTTCTTATAGGAGATGAGAAGCTCATAGATGGGTGCAAGATGGAGATCCTCACATATTTCAAGATGAAGGATCTTGGTATCCAATGATCATGAGAGAAAGAAGCTCGTATCAGGAGACCCATTTGATGGGAGATGACATACATGAATACATGGAATATCAACGATAGAGAAATTTGTAAGTCACTCTAGTGTAAGAAATCCATATGCAAAGAATGAAATATGTCCATATGCATAGGAATGTTAAAGTATTGTAACTTCAGAAGATATTCCAAATTTATTGATTGTGTTCCTCCTTCAAGAGATGAGTTTGGTATTGTAAGAGTCATTGGAAGAATCAATGTAGACCTCTGAATGTAAGTTGGGTCAATAGCACCCAAATGTCAATATAATAAATGTTATTTTTGGTGTCTTACTAGGCAAGTCACCCCATTCAGTTAGACAAAGTCGGCCTTTTTAGGTTAGAGGTCAAGCCAACTGAAGAATATAAATAGGGAGGCACTCCCCTTCATTTGTTCTCACTCACTCAAGTTGTTTTGAAAGAGAGAGAAGAACTAGTGCGCCAAAAATAAGTTAGAAGCAATTGTATGGGTTTTACACTGCTATGGTTGAGATCTATACTAAGGAAGTTTTGCGGGGTTTTATCCCTTGTGGTTTCCCCAAAGAATATATTTTTGTTCTTACGTTCTTATGTTTCTGTGTTTGTTGGTATTTCAATGATCTTCTAGTGATGATTTGTTTTAATATATCATCTAAGAAAATCAAGAAAATTTAACATGGTATTAGAGCCACCATGGGAAAGGAAAAACTGCACAGTTAGGTTTTGTTACTCCGAGCAAATCCCTCAATAGATCAACCAGAAAAGAGGGGTCCCTCAACTCGCCACTGTAGAGTGCATCTTTCTTTAAAGACAAATCCAAATTCCAAGAAGTTTCAGTTTTAGACCAATTACTACTACCGAGACAAACTAGGGGTTCAATTTTGCTGAGAATCCACCATCAATCTTAGCAAAAGAAAGATATAGTCTACCTCATCCTAGGGAGGCACATATTCTCCACCTATCAAACCTACTAGGTTTCCCAAGTGAGAAATTAGGGGTTTTGCATCAAACCCTAGGTCATCCAGAAGTTGTTTTCTTCAAGTAAGTACTATTCCTCCTTATTCGATTTGAAGTTCTCATTATATTAAAGATGAAAAAGAATACGAATCTAGATGAAAAGCTTGAAGGTGATGAAAAATTTAGAGCATGGAAGTATAGGATCATGCTCATCCTACAAGAAAATGATCTAGATATGTTTGTAAAGGAGGAAGTGAAATAACAAGAATAATATGAGGCCAGGTCCAAGAATAAGAAGGATATGATCCTAGCCAAAAGTATCATAGCTAACTCCATCAAGGATAACTTGATTCCTCAAGTATCCTCAAGGGAAACTCCAAAATAAATGTTTGATGCTTTGTCCAGTCTATTTGAAGGAAGAAAAATCTACATGAAAATGACCCTAAGGAATCACCTCAAAAGTGTAAGAGCTCAAAAATCAGAGACCATGCAGTCTTACTTTTCAAGAGTAGCTCAAAACAATGATTAGTTAGAATCCATTAGTGATACAGTTGAAGAAGAATAAATTGTGATGACCACCTTAAATGGTATTCCAAGAGATTGGGAAGCTTTTATTTAAGGAATATGTTCAAGAAGGAAACTAACCAAATTCTAGAAGTTTGTGGGAACAATGTGTCCAATCAGAATAAAGGATAACCGATACAGAAGGAAAGCTAAATGACAATGAGGATCAAGCCTTGACAACTCATACCTAAGGCAAGAAGAAAAGGAAGATTCATGACCATCCTCATAAGACTCAATGGTTCAATAAGTCCAAGAAATACTTCTCAAATTATGAATGCTTCACTTGTCACAAGTTGGGACACATTGCTATCAACTATACCACGAAAGTAGAAAGAGTCAAAAAGATGAAAATATTTCAAGCTCATGTTGTTGAAGATAGTGATCAAGAAGTTGAAGAGGAAGCAAATAAGGATGAAGACTTCAGTGAAGAACATGTATTGTTCTATTCTATAACATGATCAATATCACAAGGAAATGACACCTGGCTAGTAGATAGTGGTTCCTCTAAGCACATGAAAGGTTACAAGGAATCACTTTCATGTCTTATACAATAGGAATCCCCACACAAAGTAATGCTTGGATATGATTCCCAATACCCCATTAAAGGAATGGGTGAATCATCCTATAAGTTGGAGTCTAGAAAGTCCATGAAGATGAAATATGTCCTGTATGTCCCAGGACTAAAGAAATTCTTCATTAGACAAGAAAGGCTTACGAGTTGCTTTTGTGGATGGAAAATTTCTCATGTGGACAAAAGGAAAAACCATAGATGATGTAGTAGAAAATGTATTTGATCAAGAAGGAGGAATCTAAAAATTAAAGGGACATGCAGATTAAACATTATTAACCAGCACCATAAACCCATGTGAGCTGTGGAACAAAAGGCTTGCTCATATTCACTACGAGGCTTTACCAATTGCAAGCAAGGTTGTGACTGGTCTATAAGAAATTAAAATAAATAATGAAGGAGTGTGCAAAGGATGTGCACAAGGAAAGAATACTAAGAACCCTTATCCAAATAATGATAGTAAAACAAAGGGGATCATAGATATTGTCCACTCAAACATACGAGGACCAATGTAAACCACTTCATTAAGCATGTATGTTTACTATGCTTCTTTTATTGATGACTATTCCCACAAGACTTGGATATATTTCTTGAAAAAGAAGGATGAATTGTTTGAAAGACTTAAGGAATTTAAGGCTCTAGTAGAAAACCTCTCTGAAAAGAAAATAAAATTATTAAGGTCAGATAATGGAGGATAGTTTACATCAATTGAATTCAATAAATGCTACAAGGAAGCTGGGATTATGAGGGAGCTCATAGTTTGCTATAATACACAACAAAATGGTGTGGCAGAAAGAAAGAATAGTTCTATAACGGAATCTATGAAAGCTATGGTACATGATCAAGATCTACCAATGCGCCTATGGGAAGAAGAAAACATAACAACAATATATGTACAGAATAGATGTAATACCCCGGTTTTGACCCCATTTACATTAAAGGGTACATGATGTATATTTTGTAATTAATCATGGTGAGGAGCTAAAGGAAAAATCGCCACCATCGATTCGGCTGTGTTATGTTTCAGCAATAGGGATCATTGTCGATGGTATATCGTGCTATCTAACACATTATAGCTTTGGCATCATGTAAATATGCACATCAATTTAATTAAACCTACATCCAACTACGACGGTGCAACGCTAAATGAAAAGGGCATGATTCTGAAAGGTAAGGGGGGGGATTTCTTAACCTAGACCCATGGGGAAAATCCATGTGTCCCCACTCTCTTTTTGTCTCCTTAAACCACCACCTTAGTTTTTTGTTGTTAGGAGGGATAGAAATTGGCTGGCAAGAAAACCACACTCACGCCTGCACCCACTCTCCACAACGTGCCTTCTGGGTAGCAGATGGTCTGCCCACTAGGTTGATCGCAAGTCTGTTCATCTCCTCTCACACAGTCTGAGATAAAAGGTTCCATGTCCCTTTGCTTTGGTTCGCCCTTCCTTTCACACATCGCCCTGCTAATCGAAGAAAACGATCTTCCTTGCATTCAGACAGAAAGTTTGTGTTGCGACCCCTCCATTGGGGGACTGTAAATCGTTGTTGGGATTATTCACTATGGGGTGTTTTCCCATGGTTTTAGAGTGATATGCCATCCTCCTATTCACTCAGGGAGTTGGTAACTTCTACCTTTACCAGGATGTGCAGCGTCCTATTTTTACTCCACCATTACCGATTGTGAAGGGTGCATTGGCTTCACCGTTGAGAAGGGGCCATTGTTGGGCAATGTTGCTAGTGTGTCTGGATTGTGGAGTGGTCTGTTGTTCATCATGACCCATGATGTGGGTTCCTTATATGTTTTTCATTAACAGTTTTTCTTTGGTTGTGTCTTTTTCCCTCACACGCATATAGAGAATCGGTTCCTTCCCTATCTGTAGATCGCGTGTTTTTCCCGTTGTTTCTTTATGAGATTAAGTTGTTGATATATCCCTGGTTGGGTTGCTGCATGTGCAAACATCCTTTTGGGGTTTTGTTGCGTGTCTATGTTTCCCCTGTCCATGCTAGGATTTTGGTTTCTTGTCCATTGCAGACTGTAGATTGTTTCCATCATTTCATTGTGAAGTTGGGACTGTTCATTTACCCTGGGTTGGGTTGCTGTGTATACAAGAACCTTTTTGGGGTTGCTGCTAAGTTGTTTTGGCCACGCTAGGTCCAAGAAAAACTATGAGTTGTCTTGTGGACTAGAGCCATGTTCACCCTTTTGTTTGGGGTTGTCACCCTGGCGTCTTCATCTTCTTCACAAAGCTGTGAGCTGTTTGTTTTACTGTTGCATTCAATGGTTGGTATTTGGACTGTTGAGAGTAGGATTAGAGGATGGGTTTCCTTGAGAAAACTGGTGTTTGAGGCCACCATATTAGCATTTAGCCTTTCCTAGCTCCTTGGCATCCTGATAAACCCTACTATGTGGGTTTGGCTAATTGGTGTACCTTGGCTATGTGTAAGCCTGCTTGACCCTTATTCCTTGAGGAATCTTTCCCAGCTTGGGGGTGGCAGTGTTGCTGAGAGATTGATGAGCACGTTGGCCTATGGTTGGGTGGAACGTTGCAATGATGTAGCTGGTTGCAGGACGAGTTCTTATCAGATGAGTATTCATGTTCATTTTACCTCTGCAGTTATATTTGTTGATTAATGAATATGATGAACATGTGGCATGCTTGAATGAATGTTTGTTTGCTTTCACTATGTATATGAAGGGTTATGCATCTTAGTATGTATTATGTTTAAGCTTTTTATTTCATCATTATATGCATGTTCATGTTCATGGGGTTGTTTTCCCAGTCTGTTTGATGGTTTAGTAGCATCCTCTTCGCCTGTCATAGGGTCGGGGACGTTACAGTGTGGTATTAGAGGCAGGTTGTAGCATGGACCTGAATGGGCCATGACAGATCAAATAGCAGAGGAAGGTTGCCTACTGCCCAGAAGAAACCAGGAAAAATAGAAGAAAACATGTGCATGATAAGATAATTTTTGGAAAATTCCTCTAAGTATGGGATCATCGGATCATCGAAGTACTTAGTCTAAAGTCCCACCGATGCATCGGATCATCTAGTCGGAATACCACCTGACAAGCGACCTGCGACAAGGAAATCCATGAAAAATTTGCCTAAGTATTAAAAATCATCGACGATCAGTGCCACTATGATGAAGCAATCACCGAAACGTCGTCACATGTTAGGAGATGATGCGTCCGCTGTTGCGGCTACTTAAAGGACTATCCACCTGACGGATAGTTGATCTGACCACTGATGGCACAGAAGTTCTGAAATTTAAGTGTTGACTTCGTCAGCCAACAAAGCATGTTAGTTGATGGCGTCATCGATGGACATCGGAGGGAGTTAAGGGTTCACATGTCGATGTTGCAGGAGTCTAAAGAACTAAACCTCCGATAGGTAAATATTCCGACTGCCGATTCTTGTCAAAAGTTATGCTTCAGTCTGTCGATCAAAAATCATTAGTAGACTGGGCCACCGATCGAGAAAAGGTTGAAGTTGATAAGCCATAGTTGTGGCTGCTGATCAAACTAATCTACTGATGCGCTAGTCCTCTCAGTCACCAATGATAAGGTGTTGAGGGAACATTAGCTCCGGCCGACGGTGATGGATAGAAGAAGTTTTCACCGACAGAAGAAGAAATTTTCAAAAAAAAAAGTTAAGTGTTGAAATCATCGACGGAGATTAATTGATCGAGCACCTACCATTGCATATGGCTATACCACTATGCTTTCGATGCATAGAACCTGCGACCGTCGACGCCAAGGAATCTTGGAAAAATTGATGAAGTAATGGGACCATCGGTGATCAGCAACAATTAGTTAATCGCATTGTCGGCGCACAGTTGATCATGTTGCCGATGCGACGAAAGTTGACGACTACAGCAGAAGGAATTAGTGGAACAAACCGTCGCTATTGTGGAATCCTAGTCCACTAACCCTACGATGGTTACAGATTCCACTTGCTGATGCCATGGTGTTTGTTAGTTGATGCGGAGATGTATAAGGGAAGATAGAGCCAATGGATTCGGTGGAATATAAAGGAAGCTCCCGCTGACCGACAGTTAAATGAATCAGCGAAAGAGAAAAAAATTTCAATTTTTTTTCTAAGTCATGGAACCATCGACCATCAGCGATGGTTAGTTGATCACATCGCCAATGATCATAGGATGCGGTTGCTGATGAGCTACGTCAAATTTTGTTGAACGTTCGTCGTTGTGGAGATCGAGAAGACTAACCACCCGATGGGGAGTGCATCCGAGCACTAATGCCGCGGTCTCTAGAGGCTCTGACCGCCGACAAAGTCAAGAGTTGCAGAAGACTTAGTTTGATTGTGGGACACCATTGCGGAAGGCTTGATGACTAACTGTCTGATGCGTAGGGAACTCGGCTGCCGACGAAATAGGTTAGCCTATGCTATCGCCGATGAAGTTCGGGAAGATAGACCACTGTAAGGACGATATAGAGGAAGAATTTAGAAGTTTCAGCAGCTGAAGAAAATGTTGGAAAGTTTTGAAGATCTTTGTATAAGGTCATCGGAGAAGTATTAAGGTTCATATTGTTGATCAAAAGTAAAAGGAATATTGTAAACCCACCATTGCAACTGCCCAAAGGACTGTGCACTCGATGAGTAGTAGTTGACATTGCCAATCGGAAGTCTAGACGTTTGCCCATGGAAACCAAAGTAAGAACACTTTCCGCCATTGTGGATGCTCAAGAGACAGTGCACCCGATCAACAGCTGATCTGCTCATCGATGCAGATTGGAAGTGTAGTTGTTTTGACCACCACAATGTCAGAAAGTTAGTTGGAAGAAGGGCCGATTGGGCCTAAAATGATTTAGTCTTTTTTTTTGAAGGAAAATTGGGTTTTCCAGTGAAATTTTTAGTGGATTCCAGCTAAGTGTTTCAATGAATTTTCATGGAATTTTTCAGCAATTTCAGGGCTGAAAGGGAAGAAAATTCCAGGTGGCTAAAATCAACAATTCAGACCAAAATACAGTTGAGTGTTTTGCCTAAATTTGATGAATGTCATCTCTTTAGAAGTGGTGTGGTTTTCACACCCGAGGTCATAATGAAGCATGTGGATAGGCGTAGAAAAGATTATCCAGTAAGGAACAAGGGAGAGTCACTAGAATATGAGTATGGAGCAGTAAAATGCTAGTGATTTCTTGAAAGAGAAATGTGCTACTGTTAATATGGACAAATCCATAAATTGCATGCCTAGAGGTAGCAAGACCATGAAGTCAAACCAGTTGTTGTGTGGAAGAGGAGTTCCATGCAAGGATGTGGGACTTGAAAGAGGAAGTTTCCTTAAACCCTATCTTGCTGATTATAACTACATTTCATAAGTTTTATACATGAAATGTATGAGGATATGCTTTACATACACAGGATATTGAGGATTATACATTTATAATGAACCACTAATGATAGTTATTGCATTGGTGTTGGCATTAGTGGGAAAACCAACGACAACATGGACTTGGCTGAATATGTTGTTGATGCTGACAAATGTGACTAGAAACCCTCTAGAGAAAGGGATAAGGAAACAAGTCCATAATAAAAAGTTGGTGAGCAAATTCTTCAATCTCCTACAAAGGACCAACCAAACTGGTAATGACAAGGGTGTAAGTAGGACCCATGAAGGTAAGAGTTTGACTATGACAAATTCCATGGAGTGGTAAAGGTAAGAGACCTCATACCATGTGAATATTTTAATGCTATACTACATTCATATAGAAATGTGTCATGCCTGTATATGTTGACTGAGGTTAGTAGCCCAAGGAAAGTAAGTACTGATGATATTGATTATAGTAATGCATCCTATATGAAATAGTCATGGTTAGGCCATGCATGGTATGTTGAATGCATAGTATTCCTAAATCAATGCAAGGTAACATTGAGTGGGTATACATTAAAAATATTTTATGAATCTTGTAGTTATGCATTGAATGAATGCATAAGAAGGGTGTGAGTAACTGATTACGTAAGTATGGGTGCAAGAGTTGTGATGCATTGCATGAATGCATTAAGATAGTGCATGTGATATTATGAATAACTAATGGCTAAAATGATGAATTGATGAAAATTCTGGAACCATTTCAAGAGCTGTTATGGATGGAGGATAGTAAGTGCATGAAGAAGGTAGTCAGGATCAATTGACTGCCGGGAATGCTCTATGGAAGAGAAAGGTGGTACAAATGATACGCTTGTGAAGTAAGGAGTATCTAAACATTTCATTTAATTGTATAAATGATGTGACTGTACTCTATAATTTAAAGTATGATAATGAGTGCGTGAAGTAAAAAAAAAATTTGGTAATACTGTTGTGATTAACAGCTGGAATTATTCGAATTTTGTAAATTCTGAAAATGCTTCAGTGATTGTTGCAGCAATGAAAAGGTTATATGCATCAAGACTTAGTAAATGTTTGGCTCATTGAAGTTCAGGTTTCAGGTAGATTGTTTGGGACATGGAAAAGTGGGTAATACCATGACAAAGGCCGGAATCTACCATGTAAAAGAGCCAAACCTCATGAGAAGAGTCTCATGGATGTGATAATAGTTTGTATGCATAATGAGTTTGTAAATTTCAGATTTGAGAAATTGTTGACAACTACTAATCACTATTGTCTTGCATAGAATTGTGTCAAGAGGACACATTGTAAGTGGGTGTCCATTTTATGCTAGTAAGCATAAAATCATAGTGGATATGATGGTGCTGCTCACAAAAGACCCACAATTGGGGATCACCTCATTGCCAAGAAAATCAATTTCTGTAGTAAACAGAGTTGCAATTCCTATTGAATTTAATTACTAATGTCATTTGCTTGGTTATGGACAATCAATTTGGATTGTATTATCAGATAATGATTGAATGTTTGGCTATTTGATGAATGTGCCAGGGGTACACACTGCAAGAAGATCATGTGTGATGGACTGCAGGAGCCAAACTTCATGGGAAGGTTTTCCCTTATCTTGAAATGGGTTTCGAGGGAAACTCCATTTGACATTTTGGAAATGCCTCATCTGCACTACATGTTTGGTAAGCAACATGAGTGAGATGCTATAGATTATGTCAGTAATACATGCATGGATATGAAATGTAAGAAGGAATTGGGACAGCAAACCGAGGGACTTTCAACTAAGAGAAGGGAGGCCCCATTCCTCCTTAACAAAGGAATACTGCCTCGACATATGGATAATTGTTCTATGACCCTAGCTAAGAATATGCATGTCAAATTATTAAATTCAATATGTAGAGCATGTTTTCATTTTGTTTCCATTATGGCAGATTGCTTGAGTATGCATAGGGCCTACATGGCACACATTGGAAAAGGGTGCACGCTTTTTCGATGTCAGATCATGAAGGGATTTTTCAATATTAATTACACCCTATGGAGTGGACACACTGCTGGTGTCTCAATACTTGATAGTGAATGCTGTGAAATATGGTTACAATTTTAGAGCAATGACGCTAATGAATATGCTTATATTGCTTGTGTTCTCAGGAGAAGCAAATGTAGTTTACAGTGTGGTCTCTGGCTGATATGGAAAATGGTTGTTTATGGTTGATATAAGGGCATGTGTTGTTGTTGATGGCCTGATAAACCCAACGAGGGTTGGATTGGCTGATGATTGGTTGTTGATATAAGTATAGGATATTTGTTGACAGTCTGATAAACCCAACGAGGGCTAGCTTGACTGTGCCTGATATATATATATATATATATATATTGCTGATATAAGTAGATGCGACTTGTTGATGGTCTGATAAACCCAATGAGGGCCGGCTTAACTGTGCCTGATATATAAATGAAATGATGTTGTGAAGCAGCCTGCGTGCTGACCTAACATCCAAGTCCATAGGCAAACCTAAGGCTTGCAAATCAAAGCAAGATCCTGTGGACCAACGACGAAACACGCAATACAGATAAGTATTGGATTATTTTGCAATATTTTGCTTATAAATATACATGTGTATATGATTTGGTTATGATGTTTTAAACTCTTGTTCTAGAGATAAAATCGATGAGAATAAACTAAATAGGTGAATCTATTCAATGTTTGGATATAGGTATCATCGGGAGCAAGGACTATGAAAGGATCCTAGGGGTGCATGTGGACAGGTGACTGTCCTAAAGAGCTCAGAATGAGCGGTGATGAAAAAGGTGCTAGTAATACTGTGAAGGTCCTAGTAGTTGAGACAAGCCATGTGGGGAGGCTCCATGGTTGAGAGGTCTAAAATAGACCGGAGACACTAAGTGTCATGACCAAGAGGGATTGGTACAGCATTCACGGTGAAGTGAAAGAGGCTGAGAGCACAAAAAGCCACAGCGGTGGTGTGGGTTCCAGGATGAAACAAAACAAAGAGGGGGAAAAACTCTTGCTTTTATATCTTGCCTTTTTATTATATAAATATATATATGTTTATGCATTGTGAAAACAAAAGGTTGTTGAATGCATGTATGACCGAAAATAGAATGTGTATTTGCTTAAAGTAAATTGTGAATGCTGGAATGGTTAATTCCCTGCCCAAGAATGGACATGAATGAGCTCGTGTGCCTGTTGGGAAGGCATGAAAAATATGAAAGTCTCCTTGATGAGGCTTGGACTGTCATTCCAATTGGGAAATTAAATGACTGATATTAATGCCTATATTATGCTTGGTCTAACAGAATTTCAATGATGCATTTCACAGGTGAGAAAGGTGAAATCCAGTAGTGCACATTGATCATGGCAGCAGACCAAAAGTTGTTGGAATTGGATGGAAGTCTCCTTCAAACGATTGCCAGGACCTAAGAGAAGCTTGGAGAGATGCTCAAGATATAGAAAAGGTAGAATGAAATGAACCACCAGATTTTGCAAGACTCTATCGGTTTGCAAAGGGAAGTGAATATCTTTCTGGGAGCAATCGACAAAGGAAAGGAAGGTGGATCAATGAGGGGACATTCGTCCAAGCGATCCGTTAAGAAATGGTCTAGTCATGAAGACTCAAAAGAAATTGAGCAGGTAAATATGAAGCAACCAATGAAATGCTAGGAATGCAGAGGACATCATTTATGCTGGTACTGTCCAGCGAGGGAACATAAAGAGGGCAGCAGCCACAAAGTTACTAGGATTCGGGATAAGTCAAGAGCTAAGAACCAGCAAGAGGAACTCATGGAAGCCGTGGGGCTTGGTCCTGAACGTTCAGAGTAAATAATTGAACATGGGATAGGTCTACAAAATTTTGAAATTTTGATGTGCAAATTGTATATGTATTGGAACACCGAGGATGGTGTTATTCCAAGGGGGATGGGATTGTAATACCCTGGTTTTGACCCTGTTTACATTAAAGGGTACATGATGTATATTTTTTAATTAATCATGGTGAGGAGCTAAAGGCAAAATCCCCACCATCGATTCGGCTGTGTTATGTTTCGGCAATATGGATCGTTGCCGATGGTATATCATGCTATTCGGCACATTATAACTTTGGCATCATGTAAATACACACATCAATTTAATTAAACCTACAGCCAGCTACGGCGGTGCAACGCTAAATGAAAAGGGCATGATTCCCAAGGGTAGGGGGGGTTTCTAAAACTAGTCCCATGGGTAAAATCCATGTGTCACCACTCTCTTTTTGTCTCCTTAAACCATGACCTTAGTTTTTTGTTGTTAGGAGGGACAACAATTGGCTGGCAAGAAAACCACGCTCACGCCTGCACCCACTCTCCACGACGTGCCTTCTAGGTAGCGGATGGTCTGCCCACTCGGTTGATCGCGAGTCTGTTCATCTCCTCTCACGCAGGCTGAGATAAAAGGTTCCATGTCCCTTTGTTTGGGTTCGCCCTTCCTTTCACACACCGCCCTGTTAATCGAAGAAAATGTTCTTCCTTGTGTTCAGACAGAAAGTCTATGTTGCGACCCCTCTATTGGGGGACTGTAAATCGTTGCTGGGATTATTCACTATGGGGTGTTTTTCTATGGTTTCAGAGTGATATGCCATCCTCCTGTTCACGCAGGGAGTTCATAACTTCTACCTTTACCAGGTTGCGCAACGTCCTTTACCATTACCGATTCTGAAGGGTGCATTGGCTTCACCATTGAGAAGGGGCCATTGTTGGGCAACGTTCCTGGTGTGTCTGGATTGTGGAGCGGTATGTTGTTCATCATGACCCGTGTTGTGGGTTTCTTCTGTGTTTTTCATTCACAGTTTTTCTTTGGCTGTGTCTTTTTCCCTCACACATAGATAGAGAATTGGTTCCTTCCCCATCTGCAAACTGCGTGTTTTTCCCGTTGTTTCTTTATGGGGTTGAGCTATTGATCTATCCTTGGTTGGGTTGCTACGTGTGAAAACATCCTTTTGGGGTTTTGTTGTGTGTCTATGTTTCCCCTATCCATGCTGGGATTTTGGTTGCTTGTCCATTGCGGACTGTAGATTGTTGCCATCATTTCATTGTGAAGTTGGGACTGTTGATTTACCCTGGGTTGGGTTGTTGTGTATAAAAGAACCTTTTTGGGGTTGCTGCTGAGTTGTTTTAGCCACACTAGGGTCAAGAACAACTATGAGTTGTCTTGTGGACTAGAGCTGTGTTCACCCTTTTGTTTGTGGTTGTCACCCTGGGGTCTTCATCTTCTTCACAGAGCTGTGAGCTGTTTGTTTTACTACGGCATGAAGTGGTTGGTCTTTGGACTATTGAGAGTAGGATTAGAGGTTGGGTGTGCTTGAGAAAACTGGTGTTTGAGGCCACCAGCTTAGCATTTAGCCTTTCCTAGCTCCTTGGCGGCCTCATAAACCCTACTGTGTGGACTTGGCTAATTGGTGTACCTTGGCTATGTGTAAGCCTACTTGACCCTTATTCCTTGAGGAATCATGCCCATATTGGGGGTGGCAATGTTGCTGAGACATTGATGAGCATGTTGGCCTATGGTTGGATGGAACGTTGCAGCGACGTAGCTGGTTGCAGGACAAGTTCTTATCAGATGAGTATTCATGTCCATTTTACCTCTGCAATTATATTTATTGATTAATGAATATGATGAACATGTGGCATGCTTGAATGAATGTTTCTTTGCTTCCGCTATGTATATGAAGGGTTATGCATCTTAGTATGTATTATGTTTAAGATTTTTTTTTCAGCATTATATGTTTGTTCATGTTCATGGGGTTGTTTTCCCGGTCTGTTTGATGGTTTAGTAGCATCCTCTTCGTCGGTGAGAGGGTCGGAGACATTACAGTAGAATCTCCCACAGTTCCCTTGGGAACAAAACTCTAGAAGAAATGTTTTCCGGAGAAAATCCTAAAATGAGTCACCTAAATATTTTTGGTTGTCCTGTATACAGACACATTCCCAAGGAGAAAATATTAAAGATATATCCTTCAAGAAAGAAGGGATTATTTGTAGGATATAGTGAGCAATCAAAAGCTTATCGAATCTATATCCAATGATACCATCAAATTGAACTTAGAAAAGATGTCACATTTGACAAAGATACATGTTATGGAGAGAAACTTCCTATGGCTTGGGGTAGACCAAAACAGACTGAAAGACACCAAAAATCAGTCCATTCCAATATGCAAGAGAAATAAATGCATCTAACACTAGGGGATATGAAGCGTACCTTATTATGGATGATTGATGTAGGTCCCCGTTGAGCTTTTCTAACATGCTTATATTCACAATTCGCTCTCAACAACAACAAACAAGACAAGCATGCTATATATCAATATGTTAGGCCTACTCTATCATATATAAACCATCATGTATATGTAAATATATCTACATCCATGGAAAAAATATTCATAGTTAAACACATGAAATGGACGAGAAATTGAAATTTGTATTAATAATAAATAGAGATAGAACAATGACAAAATATCTCAACACCTCGTCGAAAGAGAGAAACCAAGTCCAACACCTGGGCCTCCACCACTTCAGTCCTCCATTTCAATGGAAATCTTACAAGGCAATGGAAATCTTGGGAAGAGCAGCAATGTGTGCTCCAAAGGGACAAATAGATGGAGACTCAAGAATAAACAAGTGAGGCAACAATGAACTATAGTTTCCTTGCTATCCAAGATTCTCCTCCTTCAATGAATTCAAGAGGCTCAATATATAACCCTCTAATAGACGATGGAGGGTCGAGTGTGATCCTTTTCTCGGAATATGGAAGGTCAAGAGTCAAGTTATTCAGGAATCAATGAGGAAAAATCCAAATTTTTTTGTTTTTATGCACATTTCTTGATGTACATGGGTATTTGCTAAAAAACTGTGTACACAAGAGTATTGGATTAAAAGTCGCATATACAAATAAACAGGTGTTTTTTCAAGACTTTCTTGAATCATCAAAGTATAATTTGAGCAACGGGGGTCCAAGGTGTTTTCATAGGGACATGGAAGGCCATAAAGGTGTGATATACCAAGTGGTAAAATCAACTATAACATATTCCCCCTAATGTTTAAGGTCAGAGGGGTAACATGATGGCCGAAATACATTATATCCATCCCAGAAGTGGAGTAATGAATACCCAGGTGGAAGAACCAGCCACTCATTAGTATAATACAATGATAAATATTATCATGTGACTGCAAATATACATGTAGCAGTCCCAGATACATAAGAGTATAATGGCCACAAATAAGCATGATATATAAATGTCATGTGTGTTCATCACCACGTACAGTATATAATGGATACGATATCCATAGTGGATGAAGATATCTGATAATATACTGGAATATGATCATGAGAGATGACATCTCATCAATACCAGCACAATCAAAGAGGTAGCATATGTGGGATTCCACCAAGCTCGTAGGTCTTCTACACAAACCGCTATGAGTATAGGTCCCATCACATGAATAAAGGTGTCGAGGTCAAACATAATGGTCCATCCTCTGATTACTGGTCGTTGATGTATATTGTTAATAGATATGTGATATCCCACCAATAATGATAATGGAAATCAAGGTATAGAGTGAAATCCAATAAGTGTGAATATATGTGTTGAGGTCGAACACTTGAAAGAATCCATTGATCAGGGGACATTGATGTATTCCCAAAATTGTCGATGGCGAGAGAAACCGCATTAGAGGAAATTTGAGGTCTAAAATGGGCCTCCTAAGAAAAATAATAAAATAATAGTGAAAATAATAAAATAATAGTTAAAATAATAAAATAATAGTTATTAATTTTGGAGGAAGAATGAAAAAAGCTATTTTTTGTGTTCATATTTTCGACATATCTCCCTGTTTTTTTACTCAAATTCTAAGAGGGGGAGCTCGTTGGATGCGGAATTTAATTCCACATCCAACGAGTACCCACACGACATACTTTTGATGGACCTTGCCACCCCAAAAACAAGAAATACCTGAAAAAATTTGATGATGATGTCATCATCACATTTTTTCAGGTATTTCTTGTTTTTGGGGTAGTATGGTCCATTAAAGTATGCCGTGTGGGTACTCATTGGAGGAGGAATTAAATTCTGCATCCAACGAGCTCTTCTGCTTGAAATTTGAGTAAAAATACAGTGAGATATGTTGAAAATACGAACAAAAAAATAGTTTTTTTCATTCTTCCTCAAAAATTAATAGAATTTTAGAATTTTATCATTAAAGCTAGCATTATATTAGTATCTTTAACTAAGAGAATAACAAGTACAAAAATCAAACACAAGAGAGAATGAACACAATGTTTTTCCTCGGGGAAACCATAAATGGAGAAAACCCCGCAACTTCCTCAAAGATAGAATCAGCACCAAAAGTAAAACCCCAAAATAGTAAAATGATCTCCTGACAGCACTAGCCTCTTTCTTCCTAGCCCCAGTGTCTTCTTCTTCTTCAGTTATGCACTACAACTGAATGTGAGTGAGTTTGTTATAAATAGAGAGGCTCACTCTCTATTTATACTAATTCCCAACTTGACAACACCCTACTATGGCCGATTTCTCTAGGAGAGTCTAATAACCCTAGTGCCCCGAAATTGTGGGGACTTTAACTCTTGATCAATAGGAGGGTTACCCACAATGACTTGACATAACTTTTTTACTTTATAGAAATTCCTGATAGGAACATCGGGGCATGACATGACTCAATTAGATTACAGATACTTCCCGAAATAAACATCGGGGTACAATACATGAAATATACAAGTGAATACATTCCAAAGTTACATATACATCAACACTTCCTCTTAAATACAAATGTATTCTCTCGACACAATTTGTTAGCACTGGTCTTCTTCTATGGATCATCTAATCATCTGCATCTTCAAGTCATATTCATCTTCAAGTCAACTTCATCTTCAAGTCATCTTCATCTTCAAGTCATCTTCATCTTGGATCTGGATCATCAGCACTGGATCTGGATCATCACTCGATCTGGATCAACACGGGGACATCATCACTGGATCTGGATCATCACTCGATCTGGATCATCACTGCTGGATCTGGATCATCATGGGGACATCATAACTAGATCTGAATCATCACTCGATCTGGATCGTCACTGGGTCATCATCATAGATGCTATCTCATGATTCTTCTCGTCACAGGAAGTTCTACAGAGCTAGCCTTTTTTCATGTTGGTTGTAGGCCTAGCCTCCTTGTAGGTCTTCTTTAGCCTTTATATCTGACCCTAAGTCAAAATGGCTAGCACCACATCTTACCATGAGAGGAACACATCCAACATCATGTCAGAAATGCACAGCCCTTACATTCACCAGCATGATAGTACTCAACTATTATCATCTGTGAAAAGGATTAGCACTCACATCTAACCTTGACTCATCAGAAAGGCACAACACTCACATCTGACCTTGACTCATCAGAAAGGCATAGCACTCACATCTGACCTTGACTCGTCACAAAGGAACATCACTCACATCCACCAGCATGATAGTACACAACTACTATCATCTGTGGAAAGGCACAGCACTCACATCCACCAGCATGACAGTACATAACTACTATCATCTATGGAAAGGCACAGCACTTACATCTGAACTTAACTCGTTAGAAAGGTACTTAGTCCTAGACTGAGGTTTCCTGGTAACTGACCAAGTACCGCCATTTAGAAAATGAAAGTAGCCCTTATATCTGACCCTAAGGCATAATGGCCAGCACTCACATCTGACATGGAAGGAACCAATCCTCTCACCATGACAGAATGGAAACAACCCTTATATCTGATCAAGTGGGAACACATCCCTCAATCACATTAGAATGGCCATGCACTCATATCTGATCATGTGAGAACACATCTCACAATCATATCAGAATGGCCCTCAGTCCTAGATTGAGTTTTCCTGGTAACTAACCAGGTACCTCCATTCAAAGAATGGCAATAGCCCTTATATCTGATCATGTAGGAACCAATCCTACAGTCACATTAGAATGGCCAGCACTCATATCTGACATGGAAGGAACCAGTCCTCTCACCATGACAGAATGGAGAAGCCCTTACATTTGACCATGGAAGGAACCAATCCTCTCACTATGTCAGAATGGCTCACTGACTCATCACTTCCCCTTGGGGGAAATCTCAATCTGGAGAACACCAAGCTTCTCCCTAAAGTACTCAAACTTCACTATGGCTAATGGCTTCTTCAACACATCAGCTATATGTTCGTCCTTCGCAAGAAATTGGAGCTTCAATGCTCCTCTCCACACCATATCCCTGATATAGTGATACTTGATCTCGCTATGCTTTGACTTGCCATGGAGCACCGGGTTCTCTGACAACTTCACACAACTCTGGTTGTCATAATATATACAAGTAGCATCCAACTGGAGATCAAATAAATCGCCAGTAGCTTCCTCATCCATACTACCTCACAACTAGCTAAACAAGCTACGACATACTCTGCTTCAGCTATACTCAGTGCCACATAGGATTTCCTCCTGCCAAACCAAGAGATCACACCTGATCCCATACTGAAGCAACACTCTAAAGTGCTCTTCCTATCGATGGCCCTACCTACCCAATATAAATCAGCATAACCCTCTAGGTTAATCTTCTGATTCACCTCATACATGAGCCCATAATCAACTATACCCCTCAAGTACTTGAGAATATGGTTTGCAGCAATCAAGTGAAAATGTCTCGGATCTGTAAGGAACTGGCTCAAGGTGTTCACAGCAAAGAAAATATATGGTCTCGTGTTCGCCAGGTACATCAAGGACCCAATCATCTGACGATACATTGTGGCATCAACCGCTTCTGATGAAGCATCTCTCAATAGCTTCAGGTTCAATGCCAGAGGTGTGGTCATGGCCTTACAGTCCATCATCCCAAATCTCTTCAGGATCTATATCGTATATTTCCCTTGTCCCAGGGAAATTCTATCTGCATTCTGCCACACCTCCATGCCTAGGAAATAATGCATCATACCCAAGTCTTTCATTTCGAACTCGAAAGCAAGCTTCCTCTTTGTATCAGCAATCAACCCATCCATACCTGTTACAAACCGATTATCTACATATAGTAGGAGCATCACTGGGTTGCCATCCTCAACCTTGTAGTAAAGGTTGGAATATGCTTTACTCTTGGTAAAGCCCAAACTGGATAGAAAGTTGTCAATTCTTCCATACCATGTCCTGGGTGCCTATTTCAAACCGTACAGGGCTTTATTCAATCTACACACATGTGACTCCCTGTCATGTGTCTCAAAACCGAGTGGCTGCTACACATACACTTCCTCTTCCACTACACCATTCAAGAAGGCAGTCTTGACATCCATCTGGTGTATATTCCATTTCATCATTGTAGCCAAAGCAAGTACTGATCTGATGGAAGTGTTTCTGGATACAGGTACAAAAGTTTATTCATAATCTATTCCTTCTTTCTGGGAGAAACCACGAGAAACAAATCTTTCTTTATATTTTTCTATGCTACCATCTGCATCATGCTTGATCTTGTATATCCATTTGGAATTTACAACCAACTTCCATTTTGGTCTTGGGACAACATCCTAAACATCATTCTTCATGATCGATTGATATTCTTCGATCATAGCATCCTTCTATTCTTTTCGTTCTGCCGCTTCTTCATAATTGGAAGGTTCTTTATCGATGAAAGCACATAATAAGGTTACATAACCAGAGCATGAAATGGTCCTCTTTATTTCTCTGTGATTCTTTTCTGCAGCCCCATATCTTTCTACACCTTGGATAACTTCTCGTACCCAAGTAGGTTTCCTCTTATGAGTATTCTTCTCCTGAGGTGGATCTAAAGGTTCTTGAGGTTCTTCAAATTCTCGATCTTATTCTTGAGTTTCTTTGTTCATGGTTGTGTCATGAATTATGGGTGCTTCCAATTCTTCAGGAACTTCAGTAGGCTTCTTTCTGGATTTGTTGTAAGCTGATTCTTCATCAAATGTTACATCCCTACTGATGTCAATATTCTTGAACCCTGGAAAGTACATTCTGTACGCCTTTGAACTTTCAGAGTATCCCACAAATATACTCTTATTTCTTGAAGGATCTAATTTTGTCCTCTTCTCTTTTGGAATGTGTATGTCATCCTCTTCTCTTTCGGAATGTGTATGTACAATGGACAGCTGAATATTCTGAGATGGTTGACTTTTGGTTTCTTGCCGGAAAATACTTCTTCAGGTTTCTTGTTCTCAATCACTCTGTGTGGAGTACGGTTCTGTACATACACTGTTGTTTTGGTAGCTTCTTCCCATAGATGCATAGGAAGATCTTGATCATGAAGCATTGCTCTTGCAGCTTCCATGATAGTTCTATTATTCCTTTTTGCAATCCCATTCTGTTGTGGATTATATGGAGTGGACAACTTCCTCTTAATCCCTGAGTCTTTGCACAAATATTTGAATTCATTTGATGTGAATTCTCCACCATTATCTGATCGAAAGGTCTTGATCTTCTTTTCAATGTGGTTCTCGATCAAGGATTTGAATTCCTTGAACTTGTTGAATACTTCATCTTTGTTCTTCATGAAGTAAATCCATGTCTTCCTAGAAAATTCATCAATGAAATAAACATAGTATACATAACCGCTTAGTGAACTTGATGACATCGGAGTGAATGATTTCGAAGATTCCTTTTGCCTTGCTCTCGCTACTTGGAAATTTCTTCTTTGTATTCTTTCCTTCCGAACATCCTTTACAGACTCCATCATGTTTTTCTTGAATTTGTGGAAGACCTTCAACAGGTTTGCTTGCAAGTGGTAGTGCTCTGTAATGCACATGTGCAAGCCTTCTATGCCAAAGCTCATTTGTCTCTACTGTTTCATGGACTAAAGCTTGTTCTGGATGGCCCTTCAATTTGTATAGACCTACTTCTTGTTCCCCAATCACTACGGCATCATTAATAGTATTTCCATTTGGCCACATGATAACTTGGCCATCTATAAATGAAACCCTCATTCCTTTTGCATCTAATGCAGATATGGAGAGAAGGTTCTTCTTTAGTCCTAGTACAAATAATACATCTTGCATCTTCATAGAATTTCCAGAGTCTAGCTTATAGTAGGATTACCCACTACCTTTCATTGGATACTCGTAGTCATCTCCAAGTTTCACCTTGTGAGGTGATTCATGTTCTGAAAGTTTTACAAAGGACTCTTTGAATCTTGTCATATGTTTGGAATCCCCACTGTCTATAAGCCAATCATTGCTTCCATGTGTGATATTTCCCATGAGAGCAAAAATCAAGACATATTCTTCATCACATGAAGAGTCATCACTTTCATATCTGGTTCTCTTTGTGGAAGGTTCATCATCCTCTGCAGCATGAGCATGATGTCTTCTCTTGTTTCCCCTTTTCATATTTTGTCTTTTAGGACAAGCTTTTGCAAAGTGTCCTACTTCATCACACGTATAACATCTGCTTCTAGACAAATATTTTCTAGTGTTAGTTTTATGGAAATCCTTACCTTTGGAGTGATGAGAACTTCTTTTGTTTTTCTTGGAATGAACTGTGAGAGCTTGATCTTCAATTCCCATATTTTCTTCTCAAGCTGCTATCCAAGATTCTTCTTGTGATCATTCTTCCCAAAGTCTACTGAACTTGACTAACTTCTTTCTGGCACAAATTCCTTTAACAAAGGAGTCCCATGATCTAGGGAGACCATTCAAGGTGGTCATCACAATCTATTGTAATGTCCCCATTTTTTACCCCATTTGCATGATGTATATATTGTCATTAATCGTGGTGAGGAGATCAAGGAAAAAGCCCCACCATCGATCTGGTTCTGTGTGTGTTTCGGCAATGGGGATAGTTGCTGATGGTTTATCGTGCCATTTGACACATTATAATTCGGCATCATATAAATACGCACATCAATTAAAACTAAAACTACAACCAGCTACGGCAGTGCAACGTTGAATGAAAAGGGCATGGTTCCAAAGGATAAGGGGTGGGGGATGTCAAACCTTAGTCTATGGGGGAAAAACCCATGTTTTATCACCTTTGTTTGTTTGCCACCTTTCTTGTTCACCAACCCCCTTTAACATCTTGGTTTTGTTGTTGGGGGGCATTTATGGCTGGTATTTGAGGCAGTTATGGTGGTGGGTGTGGCAGGATGTCAGGATTTTCCCACGCACCCACTCCACCCACGACTGCATTCAATTCCTCCATCTTCTCCACAACGCCATTCTTCCCTGGCCTGCTCACTCTCACGCAGAGGTCGGTTCTGTTCTCCTCACGCACCATTCGGGGGGCTCTCTTGGTTGTTCCCATATTTTGTTGGCCGCGTCCTTTATCCTCACGCACAGGAGTTCTGCGTCAGTTTTCCTCACGCAGGGAGCGGGTGAAATCGTGGCTTTCACTCAGGATTTCGAGTGTAGGAGTCGTTCATGCTCTGGGTTGTGTGCCTATGTGTTTCACACCAGTTCGGTGGTAAGTATATGTTTCCCATGTCGATTGTGGCTATGTATGCTGTCAACTGTGGTCTGTGGTTGTGTTCTCCTCCTATCCATGCCGAGAGTCTATTTCTCTCCATTATCGGACTGTGTATAGTTTCTATCGTTTGCACTGTGAGTGGCGGCTGGTGATTGCCACAGTCATTGGCTGAGTCTCCCATGGCTATGCTGGGAGTGTTGTTTACTATTCATTGTGGGCTATGAATTGCTGGCATCATCCATTGTGTGTTTGGGCTGTGGTTATTCCCCTGGTTTTGGGTTGCAGTGAGTTGTTTTGGCCACGTTAGGGCCAAGAACAACTCTGAGTTGCCTTGTGGGCTTAAGCTGTGACTCACCTTTCGTTTGGGACTGTCACCAATTGACTTGCCCTCTTCACGGGGCTGTGAAGGGATTGTTATGCTACGGGTATGCAGTTGCTGGTCTTCGGACTGTGCTGGCTTGGCCGACTGTGGAAGGCCTAGTAAACCCAGCGGTGTGGGTTTGGCTATTGTGTCCCTTGGCTATGTGTGAGCCTGCGTTGACCCTTATCCTTGGAGGAATCATGCCCAGCTCGGGGGTGGCAGCGTTGCTGAGAGATTGATGAGCATGCTGGCCTATGGTTGGGTGGAACGTTGCAGCGACGTAGCTGGTTGTGGGGTTCTCCATCCAAAAGATAAGTAATCTTGGCTATTTTGTCTCTACAATTTATATTTATTGTATAATGAATCATGATGAACATGTGAATGCTGTTTATGTATATGTTTGCTTCCACTGTGTGATTGAAGATTTATGCATTGAGTAAATTGTGCCTGTATGATGATGGATTATTCATCTTAGCCTGCATCTGGTTATCTAATATGCATTATGATTAAGCTTTTAACTCAGCATTTATCCTTGTTTATGTTCATGGGGCTTTTTTCCCACTTGTTGGCGGTGTTCGTCGCGTCATCTTTGCCGGTCTGAGGGATGGGGACGTGACAGCATGGTATCAGAGCTCAAGGTTGCAACAATGGGCCTCTATGGGCCAATAAAATGCAGTGACAGAAGGTGGAATTACCTTCTATGTTCAGCAGAACAGTAGCTTTGATGACAGTGGATGAATGGAAAAATTCAAAAAAAATTCTAAGTGTTTGAAGAGTGGTTCATCGGAGCACTAAGTGCAAAAGACTTCCGCTGTGGCGGAAGGATTAGCGGAATTGACTTCCACTATGGTGGAAGGGTTAGTGAAATAGACTTCCGCCGTAACGGAAGAGTTAGGCAGGAGTATGCCAGTGGAAGAAAATTGGAAGGAAGTTCGCCTAAGTGTTGAACATTCGGCGGAACACTTAGTGGGATTGAATTCCGCTGTTGTGGAAGGCTAGACGGAAGCACGTCCGATGGAGCACAGTCAGAGGAGAAATTCTGGGAATTTTCTAAAGTGTCCGGTTTCCGTTGGAAGAAAGAGTGGATCGACGTCCACCATTGCGGATGTAAAAGCACCAAGTCTTCCGGCGAGAAAGACTGCCGCCGGAAGAAGAAAGGGTTCTGCGTCCGCCGTTGCGAATGAATGAACAGTTAGGCGTCCGATGGGTAAGTTCCCCGACTGTCGACGCCATGGAAAAGTTTGAAAAATTTGGCTAAGTGTTGAAATCATCGGCCAATCAAAAGAGAAAGTGGTTGAGTGCCCGCTGTTGCAGAAGCCAAAACCACTAGCCTACCGATGAGGAAAGACTGTCGCCGGAAGAAGATAATGGTTCGAGCATCCGCCGTTGTGGAAGCCAAAGGCGCTAGGCTTCTGATGTGAAAAGCTGCTGATGCCGATCGGGTCCTACCACAGTTGATTGGCCGCTGATCGAAAGGAGAGTGAGGACATAGGGCCGCCGTTGCGGCTGTGGATGAAGTTGTTCGCCGGCGAAAGGAATAAACGGCGGAGGAGTTAGTCGTTGGGGAGACGAAATGGCGGAGAAGTTAGTGGTTTGGACTTTCGATGCCGTTGGTGGAAGAAGTAGAAAGTTCAAAAATTTTCTAAGTATGGAAGTCGCTGGCCATCGAAAGAAGAAATTCTTGGTGCATCCGCCATTGCGGAGACGAAAGCGTTTCACGTTCCGTCGTTGCGAAAGCGAAAGTGCTAAGCTTTCCGAAGAGCAAAGACTGCCGACAGCCGACGCGGTAAAAGAAAGTTCAAAATTTTTCTAAGTAACGAAAATATTAGCCTCCGGAAGAAGAAAGTGATTGAGCATCCGCCGTTGCGAAAGTCTAAACGACTAGGCGTCCGACAGAAAAGTCTTTCGATCACCGACAGAGGTTAAGACTGCCGCCAGAAGAAAAAAGGGTTCTACGTTCTGTCGTTGCGGCTGCGGGAGGGATTCCGTCACCGATTATGTGGAAGAACTTAATGTTGGACAGTCCATCGTTGTGGTTGTCGGAAAGACTAAGTCATCCGATGGGTGAGTTCTCCAACCCCATGAAGAAAGTTCTTCGTGCATCCGCCATTGCGGAAGCCAAAGCCATTTGGCTTCTGATGTAAAATCCCGCTGATGCCGATCAGGTTGGACCGCCGATCGGAAGATGCATGGAGTTGGTGGGACGCCGTTGCGGCTGTTGATGAACTATTTCACCGACGGAAATAAGGATGATGGAGCCGATCAAGCGTCGGAAGAAAGAAGGAAGTTGGTTTTGAAAATCAACTAAGTATAGAAAATGTCGGCCAAGCGGAAGAAAAATGGCTCCGAGAGCCGCCGTTGCGGAAGAAAAATGGCTTCGAGAGCCGCCTTCGTGGAAGAAAAATGGCTCCGAGAGCCGCCGTTGCGGAAGAAAAATGGCTTCGAGAGCCGCCTTCGTGGAAGAAAAATGGCTCCGAGAGTCGCCGTTGTAGAAGAAAAATGGCTCCGAGAGCCGCCGTTGTGGAATAAAAATGGCTCCGAGAGCCGCCGTTGCGAAAGAAAAATGGCTCCGAGAGCCGCCGTTGCGGAAGAAAAATGGCTCCGAGAGCCGCCGTTGCGGAATAAAAATGGCTCCGAGAGCCACCGTTGCGAAAGAAAAATGGCTCTGAGAGCCACCGTTGTGGAAGGTTAGTGGTTTGAGTGCCGATTCTGCGGATGGGTAATTGGAATAAGACCCGATTAAACAAAGGAAAAATTGAGTTTTTCCAAGGGGATTTCTCAACGGTTTTCAGTGGGATTTCCAGCAGATTTCGACTTCCTTCCAGTGGGATTTTCAGCTGTTCTCAGTGGGTTACAGGTGGCTGAAGTTGACTGAAGATGGCACCCAGTCCAAAATGCAGTGGTGTAATAAAAATGCAAAGATTTGGTGAATGTCTTCATTTTTAGAAGTGGTGTGGTTTTCACATCCGAGATCGGAATGAAGCATGTGGATAGGCGTTGGAAATCTTATCTAGTGGGGAACATGGATAAGTGACCAGAATCTGAGCATGAGACAGAAAAGTGCTAATGATGGACGCTACTATTAAATGGACAAATCTGGATAGTTGCATGCCCAGGGGTAGCCAGGACTATGAAGTCAACCAACTGTTGCGTGGAAGAGGAATTCCATGCAAGGATGAGGGATTTGAAAAAGGGAAGTTTTCCTTAAAACCCTGTCTTGCTAACTATGTTACATTTCCTAAGTTTTATGCATGAAATGCATGAGGATATGTGTTGTATACATAGGATATTAAAGATTATATATCTATAATAAGCCACTAATGATAGTTATTGCCTTGATGTTGGCATTAGTGGAAAAAAAACCAACGATGACATGGACCCGGATGAATATGTTGCTGATGCTGATAAATGAGACCAGAAACCCCATGGAGAAAGGGATAAGGCAACAAGTCCATAACAAAAGTTGGTGAGCAAATTCGGTAATCTCCTGCAAGGACCAGCCAAATTGGTCATGTTAAGGGTGTAAGTACAACCCATGCAGGTAAGAGTTTGCTTATGATAAATTCCATGGATTGGTACAGGTAAGAGACCTCATACCATGTGAATAGTGGAATGTAGAAAGGTGCCATACCTATATATGTTGATGATATTGATTATAGTAATGCATCCTATATGAAGGGGACATGGTATGTTGAATGCATTGAGATGAATGCATGTGATATTATGGATGAATAATGAACTGAAATGATGAATTGAGGACAATTCAAGAACCATTTCAAAGGTTTTTATGATTGCAGGATAGTCACGATCAACTGACTGCCAGAAATGCTCTATGGAAGAGCAAGGTGGTATGAATGATACGCTTGTGAAGTAAGGAGTATCTAAACACTTCATTTAAGTGCATGAGTGCTGTGACTATACCTTGCAATGTTAATATGATAAGGATTGCATGAAGTAAATGAGCTTTGATAAACACTGATGTGACTAACAGCTGGGAGTATTTGAATTTTTATAAATTCTGAAAATGCTTCAGTGATGGTTGTCGCAATGAAAAGGTTATATGAATCCATACTTACCAAGTGTTTGGTTGATTGAAGCTCATGTTTCAGGTAGATTATTTCGGGCATGGCAGTGAGAGGTAAGACCCTGACCCATGCTAGAATCTACCATGTGAATGAGCTTATTAAATTTGAATTGTGAATTTCAAATTTAAGGAATTGCTGACAACTACTAGCCACTATTGGCTTGCATAAGATTGTGTTTGGATGTTTGAAGCTCATGTTTCAGGTAGATTATTTTGAGCATGGCAGTGAGAGGTAAGACCCTGACCTATGCCAGAATATACCATGTAAGAGAGCCAAACCTTATGAGCAGAGTCTCATACTTGTAAAAGTAGTTGATATGCATAATGGAGGGTTAAATTTGAATTGTGAATTTTGGATTTAAGAAGTGCTAACGACTACTAATTATTGTTGGCTTCTATAAGATTGTGTCAGGAGGGACGCATGGTAAGTGGGTATTCATGTTATGATAGTAAGAATAAAAATATAATGAGCATAGTAGTGCTGCTTACAAGAGACCCACAATTGAGCAAGTCAATTTATGTAATAGATAGAATTGTAAGTCCTTATTGAATTTGATTACCAATGTCATTGCTTGGTTATGGAATGATCAATTGGATTGTAGTATCAGGTAATGACTGACTGTTTGGATATTTGATGAATGTGTCAGGAGTACACGCTGCAGGAAGATCATGTGTGATGACCTGCAAGAGCCAAACTTCATGGGAAGGTTTTCCCTTATCTTGGAAATGGATTTCGGGTGAAACACCATTGGACATTTTGAAAATGTCTCATCTGCACTGCATGTTTGGTGATAACATGAGTGAGATGGTATGGGTTATGTCAGTAAGACATGTGTGAATGTGAATGTAAAAAGGAGTTGGGGTGGCTAACTGAGGGACTGTTAACTCAGAGAAGGAGCCTCCATTCCTCCTTAACAAAGGCATACTGTGACGGCAAATGGATAAGTGTTCTGTGACCCTTGCTATGAATATGCATGTTTAATTATTAATTTCCATATGCAAAACAAGTTTTGATGTAATATCCATTATGACCGATCTCCTGAGTATGAATAGGACCTACATGGCACACATCGGAAAGGGGTGCACACTTTCCCAATGTCGGATCATGAAAGGGGGTTTTCAATATTGATTACACTCTAGGGAGTGGACGCACTCTTGGTGTCTCAATACTTGATAATGAATGATGAGAAATGTGATCACAATTTTTGAGCAATAGCGCTGATGAGTTGCTTGTATTGCTTGTGTTTCTTGTGTTGACAAGCTAAAGGTAAAGGTAAAAAGTAAAGGTAAAATGGTAAATGGTTGTTGTGAGGGGTTGCGGAGTAAGGGTTATTGTTGATATAAATGTATGTTGGTATAAGTGTATGTTGGGCTGTGATATGCCTGAGGATCTATAGTAGATCCTAGACCTAGAAACGGTCATGATAAAATTCGAATCCCAGTCGACATAAGCATGTACTGGCTGGACATTTAAAAAAAAATTGATGTTGTGGAGCAGCCGACGTGCTGACCTAACATCTAAGTCCATAGGAGATCCCAAGGCTTGCAAAGCAAAGTAGGATCCTGTGGACAAACGAAGAAACGCACAATACAGATAAGTATTGGATTATTTTGCTTATGAATATACATGTGTATATGATTTGGTTAGGATGTTTTAAGCTCTTGTTCTAGAGATAAAACCGATGAGAATAAACTAAACATGTGAATTCATTCAATGTTTGAATATAGGTATCACTGGAAGTGAGGACTATGAGAGCATCCTAGGGGTGCATGCGGATATGTGACTGTCCTGGAAAGCTCAAAATGAGCGATAATGAAAAAGGTGCTAGTAAGACGGGGGAGTCCTAGCAGCCGAGACAAACCATGTGGAGAGACTCCATGGTTTAGAGGTCTGGAATAGACCGAAGACACTAAGTGTCATGACCAAGAAGGATTGGTCCAGCATTCACGGTGAAGTGAAAGAGGCTGAGAGCATGAAAAGCCACTACGGTGATGTGGGTTCCAGGATGGAACAAAACAAAGAAGGGAAAAACTCTTACTGCTCTCTCTTGCCTTTTGATTACATATATATATATATATATATATGTTTATGCATTGTGAAAACAAAGGATTGTTGAATGCATGTATGATTGAGAATGAAATGTGTGTATTTGCTTAAGTAAATTTGTGAATGCTGGAATAGTTAATTTCCTGCCCAGGAATGGACATGAATGAGCTCATGTTCCTATTGGGAAGGCATGAAAAATATATATATATGAAAGCCTCATTGATGAGACTTCGGCTGTCATGCCAAATGGGGAAATTAATTGACTGATTTTAATGTCTACATTATGCTTGGTCTGATAGAATTTCAATGGTGCATTTCACAAGTGAGAAAAGTGAAACTGGGTGGTGCACGTTGATTATGGCAACAGATCAAAAGTTATTGGACTTAGCTGGAAGTATCCTTCAAATCATTTCCAAGACCCAAGAAAACCTTGGGGAGATGCTCAAGATACAGAAAAGGCAGAGTGAAATGAACCACCAGATTTTGCAAGACTCTATTGGTTTGCAAAGGGAGGTGAAAATCCTTCTGGGAGCAATCGGTAAGGGAAAGGAAGGTGGATCAGTGATGGGACAATTGTCCAAGCGACCCGATAGGAAACGGTCCAGGCATGAAGACTCAAAGGAAATTGAGGAGGTAAAGATGAAGCAGTTAGTGAGATGCTGGAGATGCGGAGGACATCATTTATGCCGAGACTGCCCAATGAGGGAACATGATGAAGGAAATAGCCGCAAAGTTCCTAGACTTCGGGATCAGCTAGAAGCTGAGAACTAGCAGGAGAAGTTCATGGAAGTCGAGGGGCTTGGTATTGAATGTTCAACATAAATGATTGAATGTGGAACAGATCTGCAATTTTGAAATTTTGATGTGCAATGGTATATGTATTGTATATATGTAATGGAGCACCGAGGACGGTGTTACTCCAAGGGGGAGGGGAATGTAATGTCCTCGGTTTTGACCCCATTTGCATGATGTATATATTGTCATTAATCGTGGTGAGGAGCTCAGGGGAAAAGCCCCACCATCGATCTGGTTGTGTGTGTGTTTCGGCAATGGGGATAGTTGCCGATGGTTTATCGTGCCATTTGGCACATTATAATTTGGCATCATGTAAATACGCACATCAATTAAAACTAAAACCACAACCAGCTACGGCAGTGCAATGTTGAATGAAAAGGGCATGGTTCCAAAGGATAAGGGGTGGGGGATGTCAAACCTTAGTCTATGGGGGAAAAACCCATGTTTTGTCACCTTTGTTTGTTTGCCACCTTTCTTGTTCACCAACCCCCTTTAACTTCTTGGTTTTTTTGTTGGGGGGTAGTTATGGTTGGTAGTTGAGGTAGTTATGGTGGTGGGTGTGGCAGGCTGTTAACCTTTGCCCACGAGCCCACTCCACCCACGACTGCATTCAATTCCTCCATCTTCTCTACGGCGCCATTCTTCCCTGGCCTGCTCACTCTCACGCAGAGGTCGGTTCTGTTCTCCTCACGCACCAGTCGAGGGGATCTCTTGGTTGTTCCCATATTTTTTGGCCGCGTCCTTTATCCTCATGCACAGGAGTTCTGCTTTAGTTTTCCTCATGAAGGGAGCGGGTGAAATCGTGGCTGTCACTCAGGATTTTGGGTGCAGGAGCCGTTCATGCTCTGGTTTGTGTGCCTGTGTGTTTCACACCAGTTCGGTGGTAAGTATATGTTCCCCATGTCTATTGTGGCTGTGTATGCTGTCAACTGTGGTTTGTGGTTGTGTTCTCCTCCTGTCCATGCCGAGAGTATATTTCTCTCCATTATCGGACTGTGTATAGTTGCCATCATTTGCACTGTGAGTGGTGGCTGGTGATTGCCACAGTCATTGGCTGAGTCTCCAATGGCTATGCTGGGAGTGTTGTTTACTATTCAATGTGGGCTGTGAATTGATGCCATCATCCATTGTGTGTTTGGGCTGCGGTTATTCCCCTGGTTTTGGGTTGCAGTGAGTTGTTTTGGCCACATTAGGGCCAAGAAAAACTCTGAGTTGCCTTGTGGGCTTAAGCTATGACTCACCTTTTGTTTCGGACTGTCACTGGTTGACTTGCCCTCTTCACGGGGCTGTGAAGGGATTGTTATGCTGCAGGTATGCAATTGTTGGTCTTCGGACTGTGTTGGCTTGGCCGACTGTGGAAGGCCTGGTAAACCCAGCGGTGTGGGTTTGGTTGTTGTTTCCCTTGGCTATGTGTGAGCCTGCATTGACCCTTATCCTTGGAGGAATCATGCCCAACTCGGGGGTGGCAGCGTTGCTGAGAGATTGATGAGCACGCTAGCCTATGGGTGGGTGGAACGTTGCAGTGACGTAGCTGGTTGTGGGGTTCTCCATCCAAAAGATAAGTAATCTTGGTTGTTTTGTATCTGCAATTTATATCTATTGTATAATGAATCATGATGAACATGTGAATGCTATTTATGTATATGTTTGCTTCTGCTGTGTGATTGAAGATTTATGCATTGAGTAAATTGTGACTGTATGATGATGTATTATTCATCTTAGCCTACATCTGGTTATCTAATATGCATTATGATTAAGCTTTTAACTCAGCATTTATCCTTGTTTATGTTCATGGGGCTGTTTTCCCACTTGTTGGAGGCGTTCGTCGCGTCCTCTTCGCCGATCTGAGGGATGGGGACGTGACATCTATGCATTCTCCACTTCTTCTTCTACTGCTTCCAGCTATTCTTTGATATGAGAGACTCTTGTAAAGTAAGACTTGATGGTCTCTGCATTCTAGATCTTTACATTCTTCAGTTGGTTTCTCAAAGTCGTCATCTGGTTTATGTTCTTTCCTTCAAACAATTTGGTTAGGGCATCAAACATATATTTAGGTGTCTTTAGGGAGGACACATGTGGTATGAGGTGATCCTTGATTGAATCAGCAATAATCCTCTTTTCCATAACCAAATTTTTCTTGTGTAGGGCCTTAGCCTCATCTCCCTCTGGAACTGGAACCTCCGCATTGATATAGGAGTCCAACTCATTTTATTCGAGGACCAGGGAGATCCTATACTTCCAGGATCGGAAGTTATCAACGCCCTCAAGATTTTCATCAAGCTTGGTATGATGAGACATCTTAACTAAGAACCTCAAATGGTAATACAAAAGATTTAGATCTTACCAGGTCAAGATGTCAGATCTGGATTTGGAGCTGAATTTCTGCAGTGCTCGTTCATGAGCATATTAGGGTTTGGATTTTTTGGAGTTCTATCCAACCAAATGCTTTGATCTTGATCTCTAAACTACGATTTTTAGGAGGAGATCAATCTAGGCTTGGGCTCACTGAAAAATTTCACTTTTGTGTAAAGCCCTAATTTTCGACAGTAGTGTTGGGTCCAAAAGTGAAAAAGATAAGAATTGGATTATGCTTCGCCAGAAAGATGCACCCTAGGGAGGAGAGTTAATCCAACCTTATTTTGCTGAAAATCTGTGGAGACAGATACACAAAGTAGGAAGCCCTAGTTCTCGTAGTTGCACAGTGTCTTCTTCTCAGGTTAGCTCTGATACCATGTTAGAATTTTATCATTCAAGCTAGCATTATGTTAGGATCTTTAACTGAGAGAATAACAAGTAAAGCAATAAAAAACAAGAGTCAATGAACACAATGTTTTTCCTTGGGGAAACCATAAATGGAGAAAACCATGAAACTTCTTTAGAGATAGAATCAACACCAAAAGTAAAACCCCAAAAAATTAAGATGATCTCCTGACAGCAGTAACCTCTTTCTTCCTAGCCCTAGTGTCTTCTTCTTCCTTAGTTATGCACTACAACTGAGTGTGAGTGAGTGTGTTATAAATAGAGAGGCTCACTCTCTATTTATACTAATTCCCAACTTAACAAAACCCTACTAGGGCCAACTTCTCTAGGAGAGTCTAATAACCCTAGTACCCTAGAATTGTGGAGACTTTAACCCTTGATCAATAGGAGGGTTACCCACAATGACTTGAAATGACTTGTTTACATTATATAACTTCCCAATAGGAACATCGATGCATGACATGACTCAATTACATTACAGATACTTTCTGGAATAAACATCGGGGTACAATACATGAAATATACAAGTGAATACATTCCGAAGTTACATATACATCAACATAAATGGATTGTCGTGATATGGGCACTTGGCTCCTCACCATTTTTCCCTTCAAACTTAAAAATGTATGAGGTTAATTTGATTAGGACCAGTGGCAATGTTGGATCATGGAACATAGGGTCATTCATTAGTTTTGACAAGTCTGTAAAGTTTAAAGTTGTTAGAAAGGGTAAACGAGGCTGAGCCAAAAATTGGTATTGAGGAGTCTGGGGTGAGGAAGTACCCACACCAAGGATATCTAATGATAGGTTGGGGTTGTCTCCAACCACTGTCTGTGAAGAACTAGTAATGTTTGTAAATGGTTCCACCCAAAGGCCAAAGGGTTACTAAATTGTGGTGTGTGATATTGTGTTCGACCAGTTCCAGATGAGGTTGGTGTTGTAAATATAGGAGTTAAGATTCCCCCACTAAAAAGTGAGAAATGAGAACTCCCAAAAGGATTAGTTGACACCTAATTAGAAGTATGGAAGTTAAAACTTGAAAAGGGGCTTCAACCTCTAGATGAAACACCATTGTAAGTAGGCGATGGACCTACATAAGGAGCAGATGGAGGGATGTTCCCCCCATTCCATGAAAAACTTTAGACAAAAGGAGTGGACTGACTAGGACCACTTTGAGCACTCTAAAATAACGAAGAAGAAGTGAACATTGAACTAGGTATCCTAGTAACTATTAATATTTCATATGCTATACTAGATATCATTAGTGTTCAATTCAAATTCACAACTGTAGCATATGCAAAATCAATGATAGAAACACAATAACAATATAGACATAGTATTTATTCTTGGAAACCCTGAAGGGGAAAAGAACCTAGCAAAACTTCCTTTGTATAAGATGTGTAATATAAAACCACAAAACATGTATTCTCCTCCTTACTGATATATCTCTCCTTTATCCTATTCACTACTCAAGTGAGTGATTCTATGTCCAAATAAGAATCACAGCTCTCCTATTTATACACATTGAGCCAACTGACTTTTACCCTAAACAAGTCATCCCTACTAAACTGTCTAGGCCGACTTCACCTAGGAATACTCAAAACAATATTTTATATTATTCATTAGGGTACTAATGACCCGACTTACAATGGAGGATTTACCTCATGAATCTATGATGACCAAATACAATAGTAACACCCCTCCAGAGGAATAATAACATCTACCTTAGGTTAGATCAGTAAAATACATTTAGAATATCCTTTGAAGTTACAATATTTCAACACTCTCCTTTAACAAGAAGGTCATTCTACTGATAACATCATCATATACTATTAGGAGAATAGAGATACAATATCTTTAACAATATTGAGGTAATACATATATACATTATAGGAAGTTTTCCAAACCAATAATTGGATTAGTTACTCTTCAATGTATTCATATTCTGCATCACATGATCACTTGATCCTTTTTCAACAACGCTTCGTCCTTTCGATCCTTTGTAGCAGCACTTCGATCTTTTGATTCTTTGCAGCAGTACTTCGATCCTTTACAGCAACACTTCAATCTTCTTGATCCTTTGCAGCAACACTTCGATATTCTTGATCCTTTGCATCAACACTTCGATCTTCTTACAACTGCATTTCGATCTTCTTGATCCTTTGTAGAAACACTTTGATCCTTTCGATCCTTCTTGATCCTTTGTCATTGTACTTTGATCTACTTGATCCTTTTCCACCACGCTACCTGCAATACACATGATCTCTTTGCAAGATGATCAATCCATATCTCTTTAGGAAATATAAGTCTAAGGATGATGCAATCCTCCATCGGCCTAGTCCATGACGTCAACCAGCTGAATCATCTACAACTAAATGTAGATCTCGACCGCACCTAGATGCCCAATTGTCCATGAGGACTCATCATAGACCATGCATACCACTAAGGTTAGGACCACTCCCAAGTGATTTTTATACTACTATATCTACACTCATGTGTAGGCATACTCTTCCATGCAAGAGTATTGTTTGTAGAGAATATCATGACCACATCCAAAATGTTGGCCCTCATCGTAGAACATCCTTACCAATGAGTTTAGGACCACTCCCAAGTGATTGTTATACTACGACGTCTGTGAGGACTCATCATAGAGAATCCATACCACTGAGGTTAGGACCACTCCCAAGTGAGTGTTATTCTATATATCTACACATGAATGTAGGCATACTCTCCATAAAATATATTGTCTACAGAGCAGATCTTGACTACATAAAAAATGTAAGCCCTTTCATCTGTGAGGACTCATCGTAGAGCATCCTTACCACTGAGGTTAGGACCACTTCTGAGTGAGTGTTATTCTACGGTATCTACAAATGAATTTTGGAACTCTACATGTGCGAGTAACATATATAGGGTCATCCTTAGCTAGTAAGGACCACTCTCATGCATAGAGTGTTATATCTTCCACCCTCAAGAGAGGATACTATCGTCCACAAGTGAATGTCGTACCTTGTCATCATCATTTTCATCCCATCATCGATGTCAGTCTTGTCATCACTCCCTCTTTCATGGGAGTATCTATATTATCAACCTGCTCCCCCTTTGTCTGAGGAGGGTTCATGTATTCAACTAGATCTTCCTTTCCAAGGGGAGTCCATATCTTTGACTTATTCATCCTTTTCGAAGAAGGCCCATATCTTCATTATCTCTAGTACCATCATTGTTCCTCCTTGCGAGAAGAATATTTTTGAACTACACCAATATTGTCACAGAAATATTCAAACTTTACTCGAGATAGAGGCTTGGTAAGTACATCAACAACTTTCTCATCGGTACTCACATACTGGAGCTTGATAACTCCCTTTTGTACCATATTTCTTATATAAAAATATCAAATTTCTATGTGCTTTGATTTGTCATGGAACACTGGATTCTCTGTCATCTTTATGCAACTTCGGTTGTCGCAAAGAATCACTATAGTGTCCAAATCTATTTCAAATAATATTGACATAATATTTCGAAGCAATATTGCTTTGCAACTAGCAGAGCAAGTTGTAATGTACTCTACTTCAGCTATACTAAGAGCAACACTAGACTATTTCTTACTAAACCATGATATCATGGAGGATCCAAGACAAAAACATCCACTTGAGGTGCTCTTCTTTTCTATGGCACTCCTACCGTATATACATATAATTTGTAGTCATGATCTCTCCCATAGTAAAGTCCCAAATCTATTGTATTTTTTAGGTACCTCATCACATGCTTTGCAACTATTAGGTGAACTCGTCTAGGTTTAACTAGATACTGACTCAAGGTTTTTACAGCAAAGCATATATATGTCCTTGTGTTCATCATATACATTAATGACCCAATAATATATCTGTACTAAGTCATTTCCACTAATTATGATGTCTCATTAGACAACAACTTCGGGTTGTTTTCCATGGGTGTGGCCATAGCTTCACAATCCAACATATCAAATATTTTCAATATTTATACTACATATTTTTCCTAATTCAAAAATATTCCTTCTGGGCTCTGCCACACTTCCGGCCCTAGGAAATAATGCATCAATCCATTATCTTTCATCTCGAATTCTTCAGCTAGCTTCTTCTTGCAATATTTGATTTGTTTCCCATTTCCAGTCATAAATAGATCATTGACATAGAGTAATAGTATGACAGGCTCATCATCCATAACCTTCATATAAAGGTTAGGATCAGCTTTACTCTTGGTAAAGCCCAATATTTTCAAGAAGCTATCTATTCTTCCATACCAAGATCTAGGAGCTTGCTTATACAAATCATTTTTCAACTTGCATACATGAGTCACTCTATCTTTGAATTCAAATCCCTGTGGTTGTTCGATGTAAACCTCTTCCTCAATCACACCATTAATGAAGGTTGTATTTACATACATATGGTGTAAGTCCCACTTCATCATGTAAGCAAGTTCCATGATGATTCTGATGGAAGTGTACCTTGCTACTGGAGCAAATGTTTCTTCATAATCAATCCCCTTTTTTCCTGAGAGAATCCTCTAGCCACAAATCTTTCCTTGTACTTTTCAATACTTCCATCAGCAACATGTTTTATCTTGTAGATCAATTTCGAAGATACCACACTCTTTTTTTTTGGTTTGGGAACTATATCCCAAACATCATTCTTCATTATCAACTAGTATTCTCTCGCCATTGCTTCAACCCATTCTTTCTTCTGTGCATCTTCTTCATAGCTGGTGGATTCTTGATCTACAAGATCACGCATCAATGCTACATAACTAGAATATAGATTTTGTTGGGATATTATTAAACCCACTCATAACTTGGGATTAAATATTGAATCATTATTTGATTAAATTCCTATCAACTAGCTAATTAGTTGGCATCCACTTGCAACTTAAAGTCAACACATGCCATCTATACCCTAGGAATGCTTTATTTTTTATTATTGGTTGATCTTAACCACTTTATTGACTCCCAGAATTAGTATTGTGCTTTTCTATAGATTCTTCCTTATTCTAATTTTATCCTACTTTTATGTGGATAAGGTAAAGCTAGTTAACTAGGAAACTGGTATCTTTTGTTGAAAAGTTGTCCTCCATTATTTTCTCTCCATTTTCCAATATTATCATGTTTGTACATAACTATTGACAAATCACTCATGATTTTTCTAATTCATGAGGCCCTTCAATGATTTGGGAAGTTCTTTAGCCACCTATGGGGATTTATCATATTTGGTAAGTCTACCTTTCCGATATTTATGAGTTGTATCCATACAAATTGATTTTTCCTATGAGGTATGTACTATTTATGTACACTATTATTCATCATTATTCAATGGAAGGATACACTCCAATATTTATCTCTTCATTCATGTCGTTCAGTCTCTTTTTTTCTCTCTATTTTTCCTATGTATGCTTGTGACAATTATCTTAGTAGAAAGATCTATTTCCTATGCTTCTCATTAGAATATTTTCTCATAGAATTGGAGATATTATTTATACATGGTATTATAGCACAAGGTTGATCAAGTTCTGCAGAGTTGAGGAGCGCATCCAATCTCCTATCCCTATCTAAAGAAGAGCTTATCTAGCTTACAATATTTTCTCCTCGTTTTGTTTTGCACGTTGCAGAGAGTTTCTTCTTGAGTGCATCAACTCAGCAATATGGATTCTTCCTCAGCTATAACTCTTACTCCCTTAAACTACCATGAATGGAAATTCAAAATTGGCATTCTATTACGTAGTAAAGGATTATATAGAGTTACTCTAGCTTTAGAGAATGAGCCCAATGTTGTGATTGATAAAGCTAAGTGGAATAATAGGTTGGATGAATCCTATGGATTTCTTTGTCTCTCTATTTCTAATTATCTACTATTTCATATAGATGGTTTTATGACTCCAAACCAAGTGTGGAATCAATTGGAGTCTCTCTCTGGAGTTCAAGACGAGCTAAGAGCACATCAATTGGAGATTGAGTTATTGTCATTGAGTCTAAGTAGTTCATATTCTCTTGAGGGTTTCTTCATGATGTTCAAGTAATTTTTTATAATTCTCAATCAATGTGGGATTGAGAATGAATATGATCAATTAATCCTTTCCATTCTTTCTAAATTGGGTCATGATTACTCAGTTTTTGTGTCTACTTTCCATGCTACTAGGCTTGCTGCTCCTAAGTGGAAAATGCCTTCTTTAAATACTTTGCTTGATTCACTAACAAAGGAGAAAGATAAATTGATCCATATGGGTGTCCTTAATTCTTCCAATGGCAAGTATCATTCTCTCATGGTTCAAGGAATCAAGAATATCAAATCCAAAGAAAATAAAATTGCGAAAGAGAAAAAACCAAAGTCAAAAATTGAAGATGAAAGTTTGAATCCTACTGATGAAGATTTAGAAAAGAAGGGTAAGAAGAAAGGGAGCACATCCAATGGTTATTATTGTATAAATAGATTTCATTCAGATAATAATTGTTTCAATAAAAATATGGACATCATGTCTCAGCTTCTTGAGAAGAACAAGATCGAAGTTCCAAATGAGCTAGAGAAGCCTATTGATTCCTCATAACACTGTCATAGTGCACAGTTCCAAGGTGAAAACTTATGCTTTGAGTGCCAGAGTTAAATAATTTTCTCATGTATATTATATATATTTATTCTATGATATATCAGAATCGTAAATATCATATCCTTTCTTTGATAATCCTCCTATCAGTCTACTAGATTCATGTCCCAAAAAATTGTGATTTTTCACTAAATACCAACTTGTCTTTGAGAAAATATTCCTCATTTCATTAACAAGATTATATATTTGCTTTAGAAGATTGTTTTCAAGATTATATTCATGTCATAACACAAATAATACCACCATCCATACCATCTACCATACCTTTGAATAATCCTAAGACTATACAAATCCCAAGTTCATTAGTTGATTCATCATTGGTCTCTTATGCAGTGTTACTTATATTACATGCCTTGAAGTGTTTCCTATATTTAAGTGGTTGGTTATCCATGAAATTATTCATATTTGGACTGATATTAAACATTTTTAGATATGTTATAAACATTTATGGTTCATATCTCAAGTCCATCCATCATTCAGATTTTTTCACCTATCAGTTTTCCCCAGTTGCTCATAGTTTTCCTAGTCTAGACCTATATTCTCATGGATTCATTGAATCCTTTTTATTTGTTGTTACATATGCTAATGTTTCTGATATATCATAGTTTTATCAGCCTCATATCATATATAGTAATTTTGTACATCAAATTGGAAGAATGACATGTGATTCACATCACAATTTTGCAGTTATTCAAGGAGTTGAGTGTGTAACAAATTGTATTAATTTTTGTACTCTTTGGGAAGGAGTATGCACAGATATATTTTCCATTTCAGATTGTGTTTTCAGATCATATTTTGTTAGCAGCAAGAACCATTCATATAATTCTCCTACTTCATTAGTTGATGAGATACCAAGAGCCTCTCCTCTTCCTTCTTGTAGGTTCTACACTCTAGCACATTATCATGGAGTTCATGATTTATTCATCAAGTCTTTCATCTAGAAGTAGTTCACTCAGTTCATTCACGTGAAGATAAATATATGTTGAAGACATATTATTTCAAATTTTGTGCATTGTCCTTTCTTGATGGAGGATTTTCCCCATGTGGTTTTTCCTCTTTCCTCAATGTTTTGGACATAATAATGGTCAAAGGGTGACAATAGCCTTGTTTTTGGGCCCTATATACACCTATATTTTTGGCATACCATCATAAATTCAGAATTAAAGGGGGGTGTTGGGATATTATTAAACCCACTCATAACTTAGGATAAAATATTTAATCTTTATTTGAATAAATTCCTACCCACTAGCTAATTAGTTGGCATCCACTTGCACCTTAAAGTCAACACATTCCATCTATACCCCAGGAATGATTTATTTATGATTTTGGTTTGATCTTAACCACTTTGTTGATTCCCAGAATTAGTAACTGCGATTTTCTGCAGAATCTGCCTTATTCTACTTTTATCCTACTTTTATGTGGATAAGGTAAAGCTAGTTAACTAGGAAATTGGTATATTTTGTTACCAACCAATCCTCCATTATTTTCTCTCCATTTTCCATGATTAGCATGTTTATCCATCACTCTTGACAACTCGACCATTCTTTTTCTAATCATGAGGTCCTTGACTGATTTGGGAAGTTCTTTAGCCACCTATGGGGGTTTATCATATTTAGTAAGTCTACCTTTTTGAGCTTTATGACTTGTCTCCATACAACTCGATTTTTTCTATGAGGGATGTACTATTTATGTACACTATTATTCATCATTATTCAATGGAAGGATAAACTCCAATATTCATCTCTTCATTCATGTGATTCGGTCTCTTTTTATTCTCTTTGTTTTTCATGTGTATGCTTGTGAGAATCATATTAGTAGCAAGATCTATTTCATGTTCTTCTCAGAATATTTTCTCATAGTATTGGAGCTATTATTTCTACATCTTTGATATTTTTCTTGTTCTTGTGGATCCTTATAGAGCTCCATATCTCTCTGCTTCTTGTATGATTTCTCTTACCCAAGCAAGTTTTCTCTTTCGAGAGATATCCATAGTAGGGATTTATTAAGGTTTTAGAATATCATGATATTCAGATGCTTCTATTTCAGGAGAGGGTTCAACTTCTACTATTCTAGGAGGTACATCCTCTTCATGTACTTATTCAAGCTGACACCTTCGAGATTTCTTAAGAGTTGTCTCTTCATCAAATGCTACATCCCTATTAATTTCGATATGATGGAATCCATAAATGTATATCTTGAAGGATTTGGAGACTTTACAGTATCCAACAAATATTCCCTTCTGTCCAGAAGGATCCATCTTGGTTCTCTTCTCTTTCGAAATATGTACATATACTAGGAAGACATATATATTGAGATGGATCACTTCAGGTTTCTTTCCTGTATACATTTCTTCAGGAGTCTTGAATCCAAGAGCACCGTGAGATGATCTAAACTGCACATATATGGTTGTTCTTGCTACTTCATCCCATAGGTGCATGGGGAGGTCTTGGTCATGAATCATGGTCTTCACTACTTCCATAATAGTTCTATTCTTTCTTTCTGCAACACTATTCTGTTGGGGATTATAGGGAGTGGTTAGTTACCTCTTGATTCCTTCCTCCTTATAGAATGCTTCAAATTTCTTTGAAGTGTATTCTCCACCATTATATGATATCATTGTATTGATTCTTCTTTCTGAGTGGTTCTTTATCAAGGATTTGAATTCCTTGAATTTATCGAACACTTCACTCTTGTTATTCAATAAGTATTTCCAAGTATTTATTGAATAGTCATCAATAAATGTGACATAATAATCATATCCACTTAATTATATGGAGGGCATAGGACCACATACATCAGAATGAATTAGTTCTAATGTGCCTTTAGTATTTGTTTCCTTTTTGGAAAGGTATTCATGATGTTCTTTCCTCTTGCACATCCTTTGCAAGTTCCCTCATGATTGATCTTCGAATCTGGTAACCCCGTTACCATCTTGCTCACATAGGGTTGTTCTTTGTAGTTGATGTGAGCAAGCCTCATATGCAACAGTTCGCTTGAGCTGGTAGTCTCATGTACAAGGGTTTTCTTTGGATGTCCTTTGAGCTTGTAGAATCCTCATTCTTCTTCTCCAATGACCACAACATCTTCAAGTGTCTTTCCTTTAGACCACATAAGTACTTGTCCATCTATAAAAGTAGCTCTCTATCCTTTCTTATCTAGAGTAGAGACGAAAAGTAAGTTCTTTTTCAAACCTTGTACATACAGTACTTCCTTCATCTTCATGGAATTCCTAGATTCAAGCTTGTATATTGATTCACCAATACCTTTGATGGGATATTTATAGTCATCTCCCAATGATACCTTCTGGGGAGAGTTCTTTTCCTCAATTCTTGACAGATTTTCCTTCTTTCGTGTCCTGTGATTTAAAGCACCACCTTCAATAAGCCATGTATCTTCTCTAGGTGTTACAGACCCATCGAGTATAGAGAATAGTACATATCCATCTACATCTTCACCTCTATTTAGTCTCTTTCGAGATATTTCTTCTTCTTCATCCTCATCTTCAGCTAGATGGGCATGATGTCTCTGTTGTTGTTGTTCTTTTTTGGTGATAGACACTCTCTGGAAAGGTGTCCTATCTTATGATAGTTGTAGAATTGATACTTTCAGTAATCCTTCTTCTTGTTTTGAAACTTCTTCTTTGAAGGTTTACGATTACTCTTCTTGAAGTTTGATTGTTTTCTTCCTTTAGTATGGATGGATAGAGCTTGATCATCTTCTCTAAGTAGAGATTCTCTGTTGGCTACTCTAGATTATTCTTGTATGCCTTCTTCCCATACTATGTCAAACTTCATACTTTATTTTCTGGCACAAAGAGACTGTATAAATGATTCCCAAGGTCTAGAGAGACCATTGAGAGAAGTCATAACTAGTTCATCCTCATCAAGGGTGTCTCCAATAGAAATTAGTTGTTCTCTGAACTGGGAGACCCTTATGAAGTAATGTTGAATTGATTCTCCTTTTCTCATATTGGTGCCCTTCATTTGAGCTCTCAAATTCATCTTCTTGTTGATGTTCCTTCCCTCATATATTCTAGAAAGTTCCTCATACATATGCTTAGGTGTATTCTTATATGACACTTGAGGGATCAAGTGATCCTTAATAGAATCAACAATGATCCTCATTGACTTGATTAGGTCTTATTCATGTTTCTCCTTAGCTTCTTCTTATTTAGGTTATGTAATCTCATCCTTGATTTACTTCTCAAGGAAATTCTCTTTCAGAATGATACCAGTCCTATACTTCCAAGCTATGAAGTTTTCTCTGCCTTCTAGCTTATCCTCAAGCTTAGTGCTTGGGGTCATCCTATCTAGTAGGTCACTAAAAAATGAAATTTCTTAGAATGGAAATATAAGCTTACCAGGAGATGCACTTGACTGAGGCGAGTTGGTTGGTCCAACTGATTTTTGGAGATCCCAAATATTCACCCTTCAAATCCTACTTGCAAGGCTGCATCTATACAAAATTTCTGGTTTGGTTTTTTGGTTCAAGGAAAAACTAGGGTTTTGATTTCCCAGAGATTCAACCACCCAAAAAATTTGATCTTGCGCTCAATAGATGCACTCCATGGAGGCACAAATTTTTATGCAAGCAAATATTCCACATTCCAATTTTTTGCAGAATCCCTAATTTCTTCCAAAGAGGGAGGAGATGGAGTTTCACCTTATGAAAGTTGTCCTATTTAGGCTAGGTATGATACCATGTTAATATTTCATATGCTATACTATATATCATTAGTGTTTGATTCAAATTCACAGTAGTAGCATATGTAGAATCACTGATAGAAACACAATCACAATATAGACACAATATTTATCTTGGGAAACCCTGAAGGGGAAGAAAACCCAACAAAACTTTCTTTGTATAAGATGTGTAAGATAAAACACCAAAATAGGTATTCTCCTCCTTGCTTATATGTCTCTCTATCTCTCCTATGCACAACTCAAGTGAGTGAGTCTGTGTCCAAATAATAATCATATCTCTCATATTTATACACATTGATCCAACTAACGTTTACCCTAAACAAGTCGACCTCACTAAACTGTATCGATCGACTTCACCTAGGAAGACTCAAAACAATATTTTATGTTATTCATTAGGGTACTAATTACCTGAATTAAAATGGAGGCTTTACCTCATGACTCTCTGATGACCAAATACAACAGTAACACCCCGCTAGAGAAATTAATAATATTTCCCTTGGGTTACATCAATAAAATAAATTTAGAATATCCTTTGAAGTTACAATATTTCAGCAGTAACTGTTACTCCCGAAGGACCAACAATGTTTAAGGGTGTCGATGGATTAAGCACTCAGACACCAAATTAGATGAACCAAAGTTGAAATACACTATTGTTAGAATAATCAAACCCATAGTATTACCCACTTAGACATTAATTCATTTATTTTTGTCTTATTTGCCTAGTTCATGAGTCCCACCATGTTCAAGTTGCTAATTGCCTATCCATAGAGGTCAAAATTGCCATCTTTGACTCATGTAGCACTTGGGAAAGCCTTAGGAATCAAATCTCCTTTATTCCTGGCCTCCTAGGCGCCCTTCTACTTTTTCTGCTTTGTTGATTGCTTTTTCAGTTTTTAAAGCACATAAGGAAAGCAAGACTAGGTGAGGTGAACCTGTTTTATTCCCCTTTCATCCTCCACTCTTTCCTCCATGAAAAAGCATGTATGAGCTTCCATTTCACCACTCATTAGCTTGCCCATGCACCCTTTCCAATTCGTGAGCCTCATGACAGATTTGGGATCAGCTTTTTACACCTAGGGGGGATTTGCCTATTTTGGGTAAGCCTGCTTTATGCTAGATTTGGATGCTTCCTTATGCATTCGATTTCTTCATGTATTCTATTTATTCAGAAGCCTATGATATTACAGGGTTGGCTATTGTACACTGAGTTAATATAATTTTGTGTTACAACTCCATTTTCAGTCTCCATTGTTGACAATTTTGCATGATCAATTGTAATTTGTTATGAGTGAAATTAATCTATTGCTGGTCAGAATTTCTACATGGTATTAGAGCCATTGTAGGTTGTTACTCTCCTTCAAAAATTGTTTTGCAGGTTCGACATCAAGACTGGGATCCTTCTACTGACAGCCGGGACAGATTTTCTAAAGCTATGGATTCACAGAAAATTATCCTCACTCCCTTCAACTATTTTGAATGGAAAGCAGAGATGGAGATCTTGTTGAGAGAAAAATGCCTCTACAGGGTGACTATGGCTACAGAAGCAGAGCCCAATGCTGCTGCAGAGAAGATCAAATGGCACAATCAGAGAGATGAGGCCTATGGCCTCCTATGTCTCAGTATTTCCCGAGACCTCCTTTTCCATCTCGATGGGTTAACTTCACCGGATCAAGTATGGGAGAAACTTTCTGAAATATTTGGAAAGACAGATGAGATGAGGGGACACCAAATTGAAAATGAGCTGATTTCCCTGAGTCCCAGTAATTTTGAATCACTGCAGCTATACTTCTCCAAGTTCAAAGCACTAGTTTTGCAGCTGAAACAGTGTGGTATTGAAAAGAAAGATGATCAGCTCGTATTGGCCATCCTCTTGAAGCTAGGACCTAACTACTCAGTCTTTGTTTCGACCTTCTATGCCACAAAACTCACAGCTCGAACCTGGAAGATACCCAGCCTTGCAGATTTCATGGAATCTCTCACACAAGAACAAGACAAGCTGGTGATGATGGGCACCATCAAACCATCCAAAGATCAAGCTTTGATTGCTGGAGATTCGAAGGTGGATTCAAAAAGAAAGAGGAAAGCTAAAAAGCCACCTGAGAAAGGAAGAGACAAGAAGCAGTCTCCAGAGGATCAACAAGGTCCCAAGAAAAATACCCAGAAGAAGAAAAACAAAGGTGAAATGAACAAGTGCTCATACTGTTCGAAGGGCAATCACACTGAAAGATCTTGTATGAAAAGGAAGATTGATATGCTGACCAATATCCTGGAGAAGAATGGCATCTCCCTTCCAGAAAGCTCAAAGAAGAGAGAAGGAGGATCAAGTTCCAATGACAGAGAGAGAGTTCATGCTCTAGTTGCTGGCACATCAAGCTCACCCAGTTTTATCATAGATTCTGGAGCTTCAAGACACATGGTTTCGACTAAGGAGGCCTTCTCCTCACTGGATATGTCGAAAGGACCATCTATTGTACTGGGAGATGACTCTCTCACTGAAAGCAAAGGAAAAGGAAGGATAGAACTTGATCATGGTAACTTCAACAATGTGATGTATGTCCATGGTCTCACCTCCAACCTTCTATCAGTGTACCAGATGACCCACACTGGGTCTCCTAAGAAATTCATATTCTCACCAGATGAAGTTGAGATCACCGAAATCTCAAGTGGAAGAATTATTGCAAAAGGAGTATCAAATCATGCTCAAAAGGTATACATGTTTTCACACTTCCTGCCTTACTCAAACCCCTCTGCTCTTCTTATCCATGCTAATGAAGCTAGCAAGATATGGCATGAAAGATTTGGCCATTTAAATTACAAGTATTTGTCTGATCTTAGTGAGAAAGATATGGTCATAGGGTTTCCCAAGATAAAATTTTCCAAAGGAGTATGCCAAGGCTGTATCCTAGGAAAACACCCAGAGCACAAATTTGAGAAAGCCAGTCATAAGAGAACCTCTGCACCCCTCGAGCTGATTCACAGTGATGTTGCTGGCCCATTCCCTCATATGTCCATGAGTCAGGACAAATATGCATTGAACTTTATTGATGATTTTTCTAGATATTGTTGGGTTCACTTCATGAAACACAAGTCAGAAGTTTTTGGCCTATTCAAAGTCTTCAAGGCTTTGGTTGAAAACCAGTGTGGAATAAAAATCAAGGTACTCAGGTCTGACAATGGTGGTGAGTATGTCAAGACTGAGTTTATTAAATATTGTACAGATGCAGGTATTCAGATGCAGCATTCTATCCCCTACACACCACAGCAGAATGGTGTTGCAGAGAGGAAGAACAGATCACTGAAGGAGATGGCAACATGCATGATGGAGGCCAAAACTTTGCCACCAAAGTACTAGGCCAAAGCTATCAACTGTGCAGCCTATATTCAGAATAGGGTTCCTCACAAACAGTTGGATGGCATGACTCCTTTTGAATCTTGGAGTGGTCACAAGCCAGATGTGACCCATTTCAGGATTTTTGGCTCAAAGGCATGGGCTAGAATCCCGACAGAGAAGAGGAAGGCTTTGCAGCCCCAAAGCCAAGAGTGTCTTTTTGTGGGATACTCTGAAGATTCAAAAGGTTACAAGTTGATAAACTTGAGCACAAACAAATCCTTCATTGAAAGGTGTGTTCAGTTTGAAGAAGAACCCCTTGCAGAAGTGGAGATTGGTGAAGCCTCTTCACCACCTGAACCTCAAGAAGTAAGTAAAGAGTTTGTTGAACATGCTGATTCTGATTTTTCTGATGGAGATGAGTTTATTGCAGACCCAAACATCCCCACAAGGCCAAAATGGGCAGCCAAGACACTACATGTAGCAGGACAGTTAGCTGGGGATCCCAATGACCCAAGGAGGACTAGATCTCAATTTGAGAGTGGTCTGTGCATGAAGGATCATGAGTTTTCTGAAAAATGCTATTTGATGGTGGAGTCTGATCCTCAAACATATGAAGAAGCAGCAGGAGATCCAAGATGGAAAGCTGCCATGAATGAGGAGTTCAACTCG
>LPNX011009448.1:77513-91118 GCA_001517045.1 Pseudotsuga menziesii
CCAGAACATTAGGGATACTTAGTCTAGGATCACTCAATGGTGAAGGAGATACAACGCTAACGAGCATGGATAAATTAGGGCTAGATACATCCACCATACCTTCCCCTAATCTAGACATAATAGTACTCAAGGGAACACCAACACCAAGTGAACCAAAAGGACAAAATTGCACTAAAATGGGACCAAATAATCAATTATAGGTGGATTGTAATTTGTTGCAAACTCTTGAGATTGCAAGTCTTCAACTTCCACAGATGAGTGGCCACTATGGGTATAATAAAGTTCAGGTTCCCGTGGACTTTGAATGACTCCAGTCAATTCAAAAGAACTATCAGTATCTAATATCCGCCTTTGAGGTGGTGGTGGAGGCTCCACTATGGAAAGTGGAGGAAGGTTTTGTAACCTTCGAGACCTACGAGGAGGCTAATCCTCCATAGCTACAAATTTAAGTCACGCACCTAATGGTCAGACTAGATCACAGGAAAACCATAGAGCACACTACAAAAAAAATTCCTAAGTATCACAAACACAATAAGGTGAAAGATATGTCTTCTAAAGGAACATCTGGGATGATTAAGGCCTAGAACAAACCATTGAAGCACTAAAGAATAGTTACCTGGTGTCCTGTGATAATGTTTCTGGATGCATGCATTTGAATCACCAAACCACCCTCCCAAATTGTTAATTTGGGTTACCTCCCAAGTATGCCCTAGGTACAGTGGAAATAGCCTTCCACCGTAACCTATAAAAGAATCCTAGAGTCTAGATACTAAGGCTACCAAACTTAAAACACGATTTGGAGGAACAGTCACAAGTTTGACTGGTGTGCATGGGCAGGGTAGATAAGCCCAAAATTATAACAACACCAAAACCTCACGTGACCTAAAGGTGGTACTGAAATAACCCCTGTATGCACAAAAATCATGGTTTATGCTTGAACGAAGTATTAGAGGGTTATCTCTGCAACTAAGTCCTCACACGACCTCTTTTTTGACCCCTATGTTTGAGGAGCTTTCTGATAGATCTCTTGTAAACATGGATTTAGATAATGATAAGCCACTAAGTCTGAGTTCAAATGATCTTGGATAGTTTAAAATATCCTAATCCAATAACCTAGCCTAAGATAGTTGATGAATGACCCTAGAAAAGAAAGTGTTCCTAATAAATTTAAATTTATAGCATTATTTTTAATGACAACATTACTCAAATGTAGCAGAAGTGAGACTCATGGTGTTTTGACTCAACTAAAAGAAAAGATGATGTAAAAAAAATTTAAAAATGAACGTTATTTAACATATATTTTTTCCTTTTCGAAACAAAATGAACATGCTTAAGAACTTTAGACAACACAAGAATCTTTTTTTTCTACTTTTTCTTTTTGAAAACTACTTAAAAACAAGCGTACAAAGAGCCTATATGAGACTTACAATGCAACTACAAATGCTTTGTTTCATTTTTATTCTCAAAAATCTAAAAGTTAATGCAACTAATGCAAACTAAGCAAGCTAGATAACATGAAAGTATATAAATGCAAGAAAGAATGTTCAGACCTTATTATCACAACTTTGATAAGCAATGAAAAGCTAACCTAAAACCCTATTTCGGATTGAATTATCAGGCTTTTAGAAGACAAGTAAATCAAAAGGTTTGTAAAATAAAAATGTTTAGAGTGTCATTAAAGCAATCAGATGCATACAAATACCAGAGAACTACTAGAAGTCAAGTACTCACATAACTAATTCAACCAAGCATCCAAGAGGAAAGACCTAAGCAAACTTGCACACAAAATCAAACCTAACATACTGAATATAAGCTTGTAATATAAGTTATAGTGAAATGCATGAATTAATAGAGTAGTAATAGGTCATGAAAGAACCTTACATGAGTATCCAAAATAAAAAAAAACTCAGAACAAGGGAGAAACCCTAAGTTTTGGAAACCTTCTACATGAAAGCACAACTATCCAGTGGACAACCCACGAACGAACCACAATTGTTATGAAGGCACACTGTGATTACAGCTCAAGATTCAGGAATGTCACTACAACAACTGACTAATGATCCTAAAAATTTTCAAAAGAAAAATCAAAGGACAAAGGATCCTAAACACATAACCTTATTGGATAAAACACAGATTCAAGAAAATTGCCACTAAAAACAAAAGGAGAAAAAATGGACTGAAAACCTAATTGGAAAGGCCCCAAACAAACTAGACATACGCAGCGGATTTGCTATTTCTATTGTGAGTGATATCTAACTTATGAATGGGGTTCCTTGGGTCACCAACGTACTAGGTTTTGGCTTACAGACATAAGGGGTTACAAAAACATAAATGAGAAAAATAGGATGAAGGGAATGTGTACCTTGTTACCAACGGTTGATACAAGCTTTATCCTTCTTCCTTTAATGTTCTTCAAGCTCCAGACCTTCTGTACCTACAAAAAGGTTTAGTGTTCCTCCATAGAAATCTCGATTGTTATATAAAGAAACATGAAAATATTATAACTGCATATAGTAACTACTAGAAATACATTCCATAATTCATAACAATAAATACATATACAAAGGTAGTATGGAAGAAAGTCTCTCTTTATTCAAAAGTTGTAGGGAATGCTACAACCTTGTATGAGACAAACCTCTCTGCTGACCAAGATACCGAGTTCTCTTGCTCCTCTCTTCAATGGATTCCTCTAGCATAACTTTTCTCTTCAACTTGCTTACCTTAGAATCTACCCCTCCCCTCTATTTATACTTGTTGATGAGGAGAGGTTACGAGGGTTATGATAGTTAGGGGAGTTGAGGAAGTTACGATTTCGAACCCAACTGCCCTTAACTAAGCATGTTATTATTTTTAACTTTTGTCTTAAGGTAACCATGGGTGCATATACTGGAAACTCGTGAATGGATCACTACTTATATAAAGGAAACCCGTGATTACAACATTGCAAAGTTGACCCACGGGTTGTATATGACCATACCCGCGGGTGACCTGCAAATTGTCAGAAGTAAAAGTTGTGAATGCAAGATAAATCTCTTTGTAAACAAAGGCAAATCTGAAGGTAAGAGTATGTGTTCAAGCTTCATTCAATCTATAGTGATTAGGCTTCTTCAATCCATACTGTCATTTTGTGTACCGACATATTAGGTGTCAGTACTCAGATGGAAAAGTGTCATTTCATAATATAACACATCTCTTCATAAATATGGGATGACTTTGTTTTGTTTATTTTCAACATAGTTATTTGTGTTTGGTTAATATATGGTTAATTTTATGAGGTTGAAGAGTATTTTCTCCCATTAGAAAAACAATCATGTATCCATCAAAAATACCAATATTAGCATAATAATTGATTTATTTATATGTTTATTGACTTATGAATAATTGTTTGTCATTATTCAATAACTTGTTGGTTATTTATCTTTGTAAAGTCTTATTGTTGTTTGATGTATCAAATTTCTTTGTACATCGAATGATACAAGATTTTAATTATAAACATAGGAATTAATTGATTATAGGTTTTTTTTCTACTGGGAATTAATTAATGTGGTCATTTACATCAAGTTTTTGTTTGAACTATCCAAACTTATGATTAATTTTGTATATTTACATTAATTCTTCTAGGAGCGTGCATATTTAGAACCATATTTTCTTAAGGGATTTTTTTAGATTGATAGTTTTCTTTAATGTTTTAGGAGATTTAATTTATTTTAGTTTAATTTTTAATAGTTTAATTTAATTAAGATCTTATATGTTTACAACATACTGATTTGGGATTTACTAAAGTTATATATTGTAATGATTTTTTTTTCAATATTACTTCATTAGTAATTTGCAAATTATTGTATAAATCTTAGGATTAAGAATACAAAATTTAGGGATAAATTTTAAGGATCCATACTTATTTAAAAGTGTATAAACTTTGGCGAACCTTAGTAATTCTTAAAATGTCGAAATATAAAATATTTGGCAATATTTTCCTAAAAATATTTCATTTTCTAAGGATTTCATATAGTTTATAAAACAATCTCACCATTTTTAAAGTGAAATTTTTTTACCTCAATCAAATTGGATAAAACTCAGTTTTAAAAAATGCAAATGATTGATTTTTTTAAGGCATCCAAAAATAACAGACACTAAATTTTACACCTAAAATTATTCTTAATCTCTTCTTGTTAACAACATTACATCCATTATAAATCAACCAATCCAACAATAATAATAAATTAATTTGGTTTAAAATCCAAAATCACTTACTTTTATATTTAAGTTTGAGTGGTAGGCTCTACATAGTATCAAAGAAAGGAGGACATGCAATGATGCAATTATAATTAAAGAACTATCCCTACCATAGCTTTTAAATGTTTTGTATGATATGCCTCTACAAAAGGTCAAAAAATGCATTATAATATTTTTTTTGTCGTTTGTGCTTGCACAGAAAGCCTCATGTTCTTGAAGTGAGATTTACTGTGACTTTCTATTAATGTTTTTTATAACATATTTACTATTTGAATAATCAAATAATGAAAAGAAAAAACCGGCAGGGTTGGTACAGATCAATTTTATAAATGATTTTGACAACATATTTGGAAAGTTAAAAATATTCCGCATTTACTATTTGAATAATCAAACAAGGAAAAGAACAGACAACGATGCATAATAAGCAAAGTCAGACACATCCATTAGTATAAAGACAGGAAGGTTTAAGAGTTTTTATTTTTAATTTTTAGCGTTGGTGTTGCACAAGGATTATTTTTTTAAATAATTATTAAAATAGTTTTTTTTTAACTGTGAAATCGACACCGGGAGACACGTGTAAGATCAAGAAAATTGCCAATGCGAAAATCGACACCGGGAGACACGGGTAAGATCAAGAAAATTGCCAATGAGCCACATTAGTGTAGGTTAAAATTAGTATTTAAACGGTAAATAATCAATATATATTATATTTATATTTTACATAAAAAACATTTTATAATAACATTTAGTTAATATATATTTATCTTTTGAGATAAGTAGTTTTGGTTATTCGTTTTGGGTTTTTTCAATTATTCTTACTTAGCAATTAAGTTATTAGTTTCAGTTATTTCTTTAGCTAATGGTCTTTTAAAGCGATTATAAGATAAAATAATCTTAGTTATTTCACATAATAATTTTAGTTTTTTTGTAAGTAAGCTGAATATATCTATTATAATACAAAAAAGTTACAGAGTAAAGATATACACGAGGTCTTTGGATCAAGACCCCCAGTGAGACAGAGAGCCGACTGGTTAAGGCCTGTCCCGTCTGTTAAAAACAAAACATGGTTTCATACAACCTTGTTGTAAAGGCTTCCCCACAGAAAACAAACCAAAACAGAAAATTTGACAGATATAACTATCCTCCCGAGTGCTTAACATGGATGTCCACAACTAAACCAAAGAGAACCAGCATCGTAGCTGGCCGAAAACAACATTTCACCGAAAACCAAAGAGAAACGAGTCCCCACCAGAGAGTCCCGCCTTAGCTTCTGGCCTCCTTGTGGGGGACCAGGAACTGATCCTCATGGGGAGCTGGCATGGCTCTTGCAGGTGAATTCACCGGGGTGTTCCCCGGGGTGGTAGCATCGAAACCAGGACTGACCAACAAATTCTGAGAAATCTGCTCCAGGAGACGAAACCCTGCAGCACTCTCCTGCTGACCGCGTCGGATGGTGTCCAAAGCGTCTCGGATGCCTTGGGCAATCTGGATTTTTGCCTGAATGTCCTGGGAAAGAAAGATGCGCGCGGTCTAGAAGGGGTTGAGGAGAAAAGGGTAGCCCATCATGGCCTCAAACTCCCACAAGAGGTCAATTTCCAGAATGGCGATGAACACCTCAATGGCTGTAGACGTTTCCGCCATGTACTAATCACCCCAATTGAAGGGTTCATCTACTGGGACACCGCCACTAGGGGGCGTCGAGTCATTCATGTCACTAGGGGAAGCCTCACTGTGGCTTACTCCCTTGTTGGGACCTCTCGCTCTAGTTCAGGCCCTCCATAACCGCGGCATAGTGAAAGCACACAGGCGGGCACTGGGAAAAAGAAGAAGCATAAACAGTGCCTTGTTTGAGGCCCTTCTTTCCTCTAAACCCAAATATATAGAGCCTCCCTCCGCCGAAATCTCCCCTCCACAGACACGTCCCTTAACTCTGCGCGTGCTCGCCATTATTCTCTACCACTCCCCACACTCGATCAGATCTCTCATCGTGTGCGATTGATTCGCCACCTTAAGTTTCGCAGGGGGGGAAATGATACAGACCTCCGCCATATGTATCGTTCCTTCCACTTCAGACGCAAACTCAGTACCTTCTCGTCCTCTCCTCCTAACTTGCCATGGATTGGGAAGCAAAGAGCTCTTGGCCTTTGATATAAAGTCGAGCCCAAATCCCTGACTCGAACTGACCTCTCGCAGCCTCCACGTGAGTCATACCATGGACGTGTGTTTATGCATTCCGCACCTGGCAATCGAAAACTTTCCTGGCTTACCGTGTTTTCCACCTTGACATTCGTGATCCCACTCCATGGTGTCTGCACGCCGCCTTTTTTCCTTCCCGTTAAGGTGTGATGCCAACTGTTGCTGGCATGCAACGAGTGGTACGTGTTGCCACAATCCTCCACGTCGTCCTTTGCCAATTTCAAAAAATGATGCCAAATGTTTTGGGTTTTTCCACTATCTTCGCCTTCCTCTGCATGGAAAGATAGGATTCTTTCCACTCCTATGTTTTCCATGACATCCACCACCTTGTTGCCTTCCGTTTTACATGTGAAAGTAGAATGGCTTCCTCGCCTGTGAGAATTTGCCTGAGAACGCTTAACCGTCCCTCCCATCTCCAGTTCTTTGAGACATGGGCCGTTAAGGCTCCCGATTAAAGTCTGCGTGCAAGGTTGATGATGATCTGAGAGTCCCCCTCTGCCACCAGAGGAGTTTTCCCAGTTTTCACTGCCCATTTCAAACCGTTGATAAGGCCTTCAATCTCGGCCATGTTGTTCGTATTGCATCCTATGGATCCCCAGAACAAACTAAGGATATCGCCCTTCGAATTGCTAATAGCGCCTCCATAACCGACGAGCCCTGGGTTACCTTTAGTCGCTCCATCGACATTGACCTTAAAAGACCCAGCTGGAGGAGCATGCCAGGAGTTTGGGTTGGAAACTGGCATAGGAATTGAATGAGCTATCGAGTTGTTGGGAGGTAATTCCCCAATCCCTAAATCATACAGAATTATTCTCTCATTTGCTTCAACAGAATATTCCTCCTACGTCCATTGTTGTAGAGAAATGGTTTCTTTCAGATGGGCTTCTATGAAGTTCCATATCTCCCCTTGTTTTCTAGCTTTGTTCTCAAAGGTCCGTCTGTTTCGGGTTTTCCAAATTTTCCATACGGTAAAACCTGGCAGAAGTTCCCATAGGCGATTCACAATTTTGTTTTTAAAACTGTTAATAGGCCAATCTACAATAGTGATGTTCGGTCACCCTCTGTGCCGGTGGTTTTTCTTGAATATTTCTGCCCCTTTCTCCCATATAGAGTCTGTGACTTTGCATTCGTCTGGCATATCATTTATGGACTCGTTGTTCTCTTTGCACATGCAGCACCTAGATGGACCATGGAATCCCCTGATCTCCAGGTTATCCCAAGTTAGGATATGACGTTTAATCACCAGCCAACAGAAGACAGAGACCTTTGGCTACCAACCTCTAGTCCAAATTTTTCCCCAATTGGCGTCTGGCACTAGGTCCTGAGTTCTTGTTAGCAACCCTAAGGCTTCTTTGGGGTTAAAGTTACCTGTATTGGCATAGCCCCATCTTAGCTTATTTGGGTCCTGGTTCTTAGCTATTCTTTTATTGTAGAGTTCCTTCAAAAAGTCATCGATATCCTCCTCGAGAGCATTGGCTTGCCACCAACTTCTTTCCTTCCACCTCCAGAACAACTGGTGTTCATTGCAGTTGTCCCAGAACTCCACCACCTTTTCAAGGGAATTATTCTGGAGAAAAGTGCAAAGTAATGGGGCATCTTCCCCACAAGAAATCATTGGTTCTTGGTTCAGAGCTCCACTTGCAAATATGGCATTTTGTCCATTTCTCACTTCCCAAAAACTGTGCTATTGGACCAAACCCCTGTTTTCCTGGGCATTCTTCCAGATGCTGGAGCCTGGAAGATTTTCTCCAAATCGAACCAAGGACTGCTGAGGCCATTGGGGTGCATATTTCGGGTGCCACAATTTAGCCAATGGTTCCTCCTCATAATTAACCAATCTCCACCAATTTTTTGCACTCATAACTTTATTGTTGTCAAGAGGGTCTCTAAGCCCCAATCCCCCAACAGCTTTCGGGGTGCAAATGGTTTGCCAGTCCACAAGGGGCTATTTTCTATTACCTTCTGTTCCTCCCCATAGGAAGTTCCTATAAATGTTCCTGATTTTCTTAATCATGGATTTCGGAGCTGCCAGCACTGAGAAGAGATAAATGGGCATAGACTGAAGAATAGATCTGACCAGGATTAGTTTGCTCAGGAAATTGAGGGCTCTGTAAGTCCATAGACTGAGTTTTTTGTTAATTTTTTCTACCAGTTCTTTCCAGGAGATTTGTTTGATAGTCGATTCTGCTATAGGTACTCCAAGATACTTTGAGGGGAGGCTGCCTTCTGAGAACTCCAAGATTCTGAGAATGTTTATCTTGGTAATCCTCAGGATATTGAAGAAGTAGGTCTCAGATTTTTCCTTGTTTATTTCTAGTCTGCTAGCTTCTAGGAAGGTGTTCAAACACTCTTTAATTCCCCTGGATTCATGCACCGAGGAGGGGCCCATCAACATGTTATCGTCCACAAATTGTTGATGGGTCTGTGGGTCCATCCCAGTTGTTAGGGATAATCCCTGAATTCTATTCGTTTCTCTCCTGTTCTTGAGCATCCTTCCTAGCCCTTCCGCCGCAATTGTGAAGAGGAAAGGGGATAGGGGATCCCCCTGTCTAATACCTCGGGACGCATTGAAGGGACTCGAGGGGGATCCATTAATTGAAGATTGAGAAAAATGCCAAGGAGACCATCTTCATGATCCAGTTAGTCCACTCCTTCGCAAAACCAAAATATTTCAGAATACCTGCCAAGAATTTCCAATTCAATTTAGCATAAGCTTTGGAGAGGTCTAGTTTCAAGAGCATACCTGGAGTCCTCGTAGCTTTAAGGGAATGGATAGTTTCATCGACCAGAATAATTCCATCCAAAATTTTTCTTCCTTCCACAACACCTGCTTGTTCCAGAGAAATAATAAGAGGTAGGAGAGGTTTAAGATGATTTGCAATTACCTTGGAAATGATTTTGTAGATAACATTACACAGGGTGATCGGTATTACTTTTCTTGGATCCTCTGTTCCACTTTCTTTTGGAATGAGAGCTAAGAAATTCAAGTTGAGAGCTATGAGAACACTCTCAGATTTCCTAGAGTCCTCCACCAAGGCCCAGATTTCTTCTTTCAGCCAATCCCAACCAACGTGGAAGAATTTTGTGGTAAAATCATCTGGTCCTGGTGCTTTATCTTTAGCCATTTGTTTAACAGCATTCTCTACCTCCACCATCTCCATGGATTTTCCAAGTATTTGATTATGGTCTTTTGTGATAATCTTGGGGATATGACTTAACACTTCTCTTTGGGCTTCCTCCCTATCTCTGTCTGGTTCTTGTAGGAGCTTGGCGAAATAAGAGTTTAGGGTGGTATCCAGCTCTTCTTCGGATTCAGATATGCTTGCATCCTCCTTCTTAAGTCTATCCATCTGGTTCCCCTATCTATGTTGAATGGCCGCTTTGTGAAAAAAATTGGTATTACGTTCTCCTTCCTAGAGCCATTTGATTCTAGACTTCTGGTTCCAGAAGACTTCCTCTTGTTGTTCTCTGTGATTGAAGTCTTGCAACAGTACCTTTTCCTGAAGCCTCAGTTCTTTTAAGTATCCGTTGTTCATTACTTGATATTGGTGTTGCTTAATTTTGATCTCTAAGGTCTATTTTTCATGAAAGATGTTGCCGAATGACTCCTTATTCCATTTCTTGATGTGGCCTTTAAGGAGTTTAAGTTTTTGTTGAAATTGATACATACGGGTGCCTCTGATCGGGGGGGACTCTCCCACCATTCCTTGAGTTTCTCATGGAAGTATGGTTGGAGAAGCCATAATTTCTCAAATCTGAATGGTCTGTGAGGGTTGACTTTGATATTTTCCCATTCCATACTTATGGGCCAGTGATCCGACCTTGCCGCTGGAAAAACCACCACTTTGAGGTTCCCACCAGCCATCATGACCGATTCTGAGAGCAGGAATCTGTCGAGTCTGTAGGCAATCCCTATTTCACCCGTCTGCTTGTTGTTCTAGGTGTAAATGCCATTGGAAGTTCTGACATCAATCAGATTAAGATCATTAATAGTATTATTAAAGAGAGTACTAGCAACGTTTAGGTTTCGAATACCCCCTTTTTTTTCGTTGAGGTTCCTGATCAGGTTAAAGTCCCCTCCCATTATATAGGCTTTGTCCTTAACTAGGACTTTTAAGTTAGAAAGCGACTCCAAAAATGCAGGTTTCTGTTCAGTCCTCGGGGGACCGTAAACATTGGAAATGACTCCTCTTATTCTAGTTCCAATGATGTGGAAATCAATTGTGAGAGTGCATGGGGTAGCAAGGAAACCAGATAAATGCACTTCACGAGGGTTCCGAAGGATTCCCAGACCACCTGCCGGCCCTCTAGCATCTACTGCAACAGATTCACAACCCTTCCACACTTTTCGAGCTATACTTGCTAGTTCTTCTCCCGAGCATTTTGTTTCTTGCAGGAAAAGTATCCCTGATTTTTCTCGTTCAATCCTTCTTTTAAGAAGACGATTTTTAAGAGCGCTCTTACAACCTCTGATATTCCATGTTGTAATCGGCATCTATAAACGATTAATTAGAGGGAGATAGGGTTGCATCTATTGTTGGATACTGCCCTGAAGCCACCAATTGTTCACCTATTGCTCTGATTCATTGGACGTTGCTAGGTATTCCCCTTTTATCTTTCTTTGGATTTTTCTTACCCTCGGAAACTTTGAGGGATTCAACAACTACCCCTAGGGAGCTTGAGTTTTTAGCTTGAATAATGGCTTTCTCCAGAAGAGAAACCTACTGAGGGGGAATCAGGGCTAGGTATTTATCTGAACAAGCAGCTTCCATTCTATTGAGATCTAAGTCGCCTATTTCCATGTCTTCTGATACAACTTCCATTATTCCTGAGTCTTTCTTGGTTTCCTTTGGTTGGCTCTGGATAAGAGGATCTGGGTTGTTTTTCATTGTACCAGGATTTTCTTTTAGGGTTATATTCTCACCAGTTCCTTGGTTCTCTTTGTCCTGTTCCTCTTGTTGTTCTTCTTGGAGTTTATCCTCCAACGTGTCTACCTATTTGTTGTCTTTGCCTTTTTTCTGGTCTTCCTGCAGGGTCTTGAACCGGTTCTCGATCTGCACTTATTTGTTTACTTCTGGACCTGAGATCTTTCTCGCTTGCCATTTTTTGTTTTGAATTTTGGTGAACCCCTCCACATCTTGAATGTCTTGATCTTTCTTCCCCCCTGGTCTTTTATTTGGTGACAGTCTCGAAATAGGTGTCCATGTTCGTGGCATCTTCTACAGCGAAAAGGGATCTATTCATAATCTATGGCCTGAAACCATTCCTCGTCTTCCTAGGTTAACTCTACTCCATCTGGCAAATCTCTGGAAATGTCAAGGTAGATACATATTCTAGCATATGATATATATTTCCTCTATTTTGTTTGCTATGAGACTTTGATAAATTTCCCCAAGGTGTTCCCTATGTCCATCAAGATTTCTTCCTTCCAGTATTTCATTGGGAGGGAATACATTCTTATCCATACCGGTGCTATCGTCAGATTTTCCTTGTTAGGGTCAAATCTATCTTTCCATGGCCTTAAGAAGAGGCATGCCGAATTATAGTAGGGTCCATTCTTGAATACTCTCGTTCTATCCTCTTCATTGAAGAAAATAATAGTGAAGAACCCTTTTGCTCCCAGTTGAAGATCAAAGTGTCCTTGAGGTTTCCACGTTGAGTTGATCCACCAGACCAAGGTCTTTTCTGTGGGCCAGATCCCCATGAATTTTCCTATGAGCGCCCTCTCTTTCATGTATTGAATGTCCTCCCTGACTCTTTCAGTTTTGATCTGCAGTCTTGCCACAACCTTGGATTTTGGGAAACATTGTCCTATCCTTCGTGTACCTTGATTAATTGTTTCTTCCTTTTTGGTTCCGCTACTACCTTCCCCATCTTTGGGCAAAATATGGGCATTGATTACACCTTTTCCTTTGTCATTTTTTTTTCCCAAGATAACTGAATCTGCCGCTACTGTTTCATTCCTCCCACGGTCCCTCTCCCCCCGAGGAGGAGCAGGAACCATCTTGAAAGGTATTAACTATACCGTTACCACTCTGCCCACCCACCGTGAAACCTACCTCCTACAAACTTGAGCCCCTGCCTTCAAGCCAGTTGCAGACCCATTCGCTCTCCCACATAATAATTTTCGTTATATTTCTTTATTGAATAGTTTTTTTCTAAAATATAAGAATTTTAGTTATTTATTTAGTTAATAGTTTTTATTTAGCTATTATAAAACACAAAAATATTAGTATATTGGTACTATGATTAGTAAAAAATTTAAAGCTTACAAACCAAAACTCAATTGAAACTATAAAAATGTTATTGTATTCAAGATGTTATAAGACACGATTAATTTAATCTAACCTAGTTTATGATCACATGCTTTTCATACTAGTATCAATAGTTTAGTTATGAGATAATCTAATTTTCTTGTTTTCCCTCTCTCTTCTCCTTTGGGTAAGGCTTTATTGATTTAAGATTCCTAAGATTAGAGTTTGGGATTTCTTTCGACCCATATGTAGCATTGTCTTAGAGGTAGATGAAACAAGTCGATGTTATTTTTGAATAATAGTTTTGATTTTGCACTTGCTTATTTGGTTAGTTATTAGAAAACAAACACTAAAGTCACAAACTTATTACTATATAAAAATTTAAAAAATTAATAATGTTATAACAAACTTTGAATTTTAAAACAATAAGTCTATCATATAAAAGCATGTCATGTTACATATTACATTCTTAAATTCCAATTTTCATAATCATAAACAATAAACAAAGAAATAGAACAATATATATTATACTTATTTTATAGTAAAACAAAAATTATCATATTTGCAATTACAACAAAAATATAAATATAAATAAAAATTAGAAAATTCAATTCAAATTAATAAAAAACAGGATATGTAAAACACACCTACCACTTTGGACATGTCTAAACAAAAATCAGCCATAAAACACACCTAACACTTGGGCATTGTTTTTTTGTTTGGAGAAGGATTTGAAAATAAAATTGTATTCTTATATTATATTACTAAAATTTAAAACTTAATATATTGTATTAAAATAATATAAATGTATCGATAGTATATATTAACAAGTGGAATAAGCAACAAAGTTGCTTAGTACCTGCCTCCTAAGAAGAGATTGAAAATATATAGCAATAGGATAATTTTGCTATAAAAATAT
>LPNX011009452.1:0-21503 GCA_001517045.1 Pseudotsuga menziesii
TCCTCCATGTTCGACTTCAGCTCCTTTATTCGCATGGTTAGGATTCGTACCTTTTTTGGGCGGTTTGGATTGAAGACCTTGGGCCGACAGTAGCATTGTCGTCTTTTGCTATTGCCCAAGTTGCGCAAGACCTTGTTATACTTTATATGACATTTTGCTAAGACATAGATCCACCTTGTATTTCTGTGGCTATGATCGACTGTTGAGCATGGATCCACCTTGTTCATTTGTGGCCATGGCTCCTTTAGATTTGATATGGTGCCTTTTTGCATATTGAGCGACCATGATAGTTTCATCAGTTATACATATGTTGGATCCGCCTGTATCTTTATGGCGATGTTTTGTATATGGACGTGTATGTGCCAGAGATCAGTTTTCTGACATTTATCTCTCTTACAGGTATCTTCACTCGAGCCTTTTGATCTTGGATTCTCTGCTCTCTCCATACTCAGTTCTTTCCTTTATAATGTATTTCGGCTATAGTCTTCCCCTCTAACCTCACACATTAGGGGGCATCTGTTATACACCAGAATGGCACCTCTCCGTCCGAGTGCCGACTTTCCTTATGTTGGCACGCAAAAGGACACTTATGGATTGAGGTTTGCCTAGAATACTATAGCTTGGCTTATTATGGAATACATTTCTGCCTTTATCTCTGCCTGTGACCACTTTCCCATTGTTTCATGAAAGTCATTGAAAGTCACTGAAAAAACACCTATATTGGAGGACCCATATCTTGAGTTCTGTAACTCTGTTTGACCTCATTTCTGCGCCGTTGGAAAGGTATTTCAGTTAGCTAAAACTTTTCAGAAGACACTAAAGTCTGAAAATGCCCAGAAATACCCTAAAAATGCCCAGAAATATCCTAAAAATGCGTTTTTTGTCCATTCGTGATTTTCCTTAAGGAAAACCCACGAATGTGCCTCTTAGCATTTAAATTATTAAAACATGAGTTAATTGGAGATTAGTTAAGTTATTTTACTTAATTTCCTTAACTGCTGTAACTTCTCCAACCTTCAAAACTACCTTATTTCACCCATATAAATAGAGGTAGGGAGGTCCATGAGAAGGGACTTGGAATTTCTGCATTGTTATGCTGGAGGAATCGGGACTCTCTTTGCCCACACCTTTGCCCTGGAGGTCTTCCCCTCATGTTGCAAATCTTGGAGGCTGAGTTCTTTGGAGAAGAGAAGCAGCAGATCCAGATCAAGGTTTCGTGAGGTGCCAAACTTGAAGAGAAGGTATATTTGTACTTGTTTTCAAGATTAATAAAGATGTGATGTCCTTCTTCCCAAATCATTGTTCAATGTGTGATTGAATCTTTGTTTATGATCATATGATGATGTTATTCAGATTATTATTTCAGATTTATTTGATTATCATTTCTTTATATGTGGTCATAATGGTTTGAGGAAGGTATAACTTGTTTTGCAGGTCTCTTGGAGCAAGAGGAGCAAGAAGAGGATTGAAGAGAAAGCTTGGACCAGCCTTCAGTTAATCAGGTGTGGAGCTTTCTTATCTCTGAAACTTGCTATTATATACTTGCTGAACATTGTGCATCTCTCTTTCAACCCCAGTACGTTGATGGCCTCTTAAACCGTAGCCATAGGACACTTTCCTTTACAACGCAATGGATAAAATATTCGTCCAAACATACATTATTGTACAGGAAAAGATATTTCTATTAATATAAAATCAGATATTGCAATGGATACAACCTTTGTCGACACGTCTACGAATCGGAGAAACTGAATCCCCCACTTGGGCCTCCACCACCTCAATCCCCCATCTCTCGATAGCAAGCTCACAAGCAAAAGGCAAGCTTGGGAAGAACACAAAAGTGCTCCAAGGGACAAAGGGATGCAGACTCAAGCACAAGTTCCGGAAACAATGGACTATAGTTTCTTTTCTCTCAATTCTCTTATGCCTTCAATGTATCCAAAGATTTCCTTATATAGCTATTCAAAGGGGTAATGAAAGGTCGAATCCAAGCGATCTCAAGGCATATGGAAGGCCAGGAGTCAAGTGAGTCGGATCCATGTCAAGGAAAACTCCAAAAGGATTTGGATTTTGCACACATACCAATGTACGCAGTTTTAGGGGTCAAACCCATGTATATACGTGATTAGGGGTTTAAAAGTCGTGTGTATTAATTTTCACATGTTTATAGGGATGGTCAAGGAAACATCAAAGGACAAAAAATGGTCCAAGGGGTCTAAGGAGTCTGAAGAGGGATAGGGGAATTCCATACAAGTGTGATTCACCTGGAGTGGTAAAATCAGCTATAACAGATGCCCCCTAATGTGTGAGGTCAGAGGGGTCATACGATGGCCGAAATACATTATAAGTCCATCCCAGAAGTGGAGTGATGAAGGATCCCAAATGGAAGACCAACCACCCAATCAGCATAATACAATGATACAAATCTACACATAACTGCAAATACATATAGCAATCCTAGATACATAAGAGTACACTGGCCATGAATAGGAATGATACAAGATATCACATAAGTAGTCATCACCACGTACAATATACACAGATCAGAATCTCCATGATGAAGATATACAAAGGATCATGATCTCCATAATGGATGAAGATATATAATGGATCAAGATCTCCATAATAGCTAGAAATGTCTGACATATACTGGAATCAAGTCACGAGATCTAAAATCTCATGCACATTGGCATGATCAAGGAGGTAGCATATAAGAGATGCCACCAATATGGAAGGTCTTCTACACAAACCGCTATGAGTACATGTCCTATTATGTGAATAGAGGTGTCGAGGTCGAACATAGTAGTCCATCGTCTGATTACCGGTCATTGATGTATACCGTTAACAGACGCGAGATCACCCACTGATAATGAAAATGGAAATCAAGGTACTAGAGTGCAAACTAACAAGTGTGAATAAATGTGTTGAGGTCAAACACCTGAGAGGATCCATCGATCAGGGGACATTGATGTATTCCCAAAAACTGTCGATGGCGAGAGAACCTACCACTGATGACTGTAAGTCTCAAGGCACTCAAAAATGACTCTAGATTCCAATCTCAGAATAAATGATCTGGAGTCGATGGGATGAAATCCGCTGGAAGGAGGGCATTAAGGCATCCCCCATCATCCAACTTGAGGTACTCATCAAAGCTGTATAATGTGGAAGGACTCGATCATAAGGTGCACGAACCAGTAACTGTACCGGGAATGGCCGACATGTAAAGTCAAGATAACTGAGGAATGGTCGACTCAGGTTTCAACTTCCTTCGAACAAGAGCATAACGACGAATGGTGACTTAAATAAAGGCAGCATAGACTCGATATACAAAACTGGGACATCTTTGTGACATAGGAGGCATCGACAGAGGCTCCATGGGGACTGGAAGCTTAACCAGTTGGTGGAGATAAACTCAGATAAACGAGTAAAACTCCTAAATTCAAACTATAAACCCAACCAACGGATGTGATATATAGTGCTCTGTTCAAAGGCGACACGACTCGACAGCCGCCAAAAGATAACATCTTTCCTTGTCTGGCTTTTTGTTTTTTTTGTTTTTTTGGACTTTTTCAAATATTTAAAAAGCTTGAAAAAGAATAAAATTGTTTTATAGTTACAGACTAGGAGGAGACGAGTGTCATATAGGAAAACAAACTAGTTCCAAGCAATGGAACATACATATGCTCAATGTAAGGATACATGTGTAGGATAGCGACACTCGGGGGAAAATCCCCTCCCGGTAAAAATAGGGAATCAAGTTGCAAAGGATAAATAAAATGGCTCTGCATGGCTAGACATGAGACAAGCTCGGGCTATATGGCTAAAACTCAATGTCAGGGAAGCCGGCGTAAGGCTCAATAAGGCAGACAAAGCTCATGATAATGCAATTACAACTTGACATAAGGGAGTCCTGAGGGAAATATGCCAGCAATAGATCAAGAGGAGTATGAGGCTCTTGTGAAATGTCATGGCAATACTATACAACGGACTCCCACACCCTAAGGGACAAAATGTCAGCATGGGCACCAAATACAAATAAGGCGCTAACTAGGGTACCCATGTAAGGTCAAGCTCTACCACTCATATCCTGCCACTTCTAAAACAGCAAGAAGGTTCTGTGACATAATAGAGTGGGTTCGTACCTAAGGCTATAATGAAACAGTCATAAGGTCATGCAAAATGCAAATGGTGATGAAACCTAACCTATGTGCCAGTTTAGACATGATACCTGAAATCGGCATGAACGGGTCAATCCAACAGCTGAAACGACACTCAAAAAGGTCTCCTACATCATAAATTAATCCAAAAACGGTCCAAAAGGATTAGAAACGGTCCAAACTATAGGAAAGGGGGTAAAAATTTGAAAAAAATTGAAAAAAATCCATAAATAGTAAAAATTTCAAAACATTATAAAACATTTGAAATTTTTACCCATTTGAGCTCAGAACTTCAACAGCGAATTCCAGGAGATCCAGCCGGCAGAATCCACTACCGTTTTTTCCAGGTACTTACCCATGCTCTACTCTTCCATTTTGATGCAAATTTTGTCAAATTCCATTGTGTATTTGATTTTCTAGTCCATTCTAAAATAGGTGCTACAGCCCACATGGAAATCGAGGGTTTTTCCATGTATAGGGCTGGATATACGCGGAAAATTCCCTCACAGTCACGTACATACGCGGCTGTTTGGAAAACAGTAGCGTATGCGGCTGCGCTTAAGATTTTTTAGGTGTTCTAATGGACAAACTTCAATTTTTTTGTGCAGGATGGTCCTAGAATTGAGAGAATGTGAACATGGTGATGTAGAAGAAGCAATGAGGGCCGATCTAATGGCTCAACAAGCGTTACATGCATGTGGGATTTACAAATTTTGGTGTCTTGGTGGCTTAAGGGCCAAACCAGGACTATTGCAGATGTTAGTGGACTACTGGGATCCAGACACAGAGTCGTTCTAGATAGATGGGATGTCCCTCACCATAGAAGTGGAGGACATATACTTTATTACTAGACTTTCCTAATGGGGGGAAGTAGTGAACCTTCGTTCTCGCGGGCCCGGAGGTGGCTTGACTATAGATGAGTACATTGCAATGTACTGCTATTCGGACACGGAGAAGGTGGGGAGTCAGATCCCAACTAACTCCATACATGTCCTGGGCCTAAAGGCCATCCTACTGACACTGGGAAGGATAGCAAGCTTAGCTTCACTCCACCAAGCCTCGCAACCTCTGATGTTATATGCAATGGAGTGCATGAGACCCATGGTATACGATTGGAGCACTACACTACTAGGAAACATGAAACACCAGCTTAGTGAGTGTAAGATGGGCAGTGTGCGAAACTTCAGTTTTAGCAGCATACTGAGCACATTTTTCTTCAAGCATGTTCCAGGATTGAGCCCTAGAGTTGACGTTCCTCTACACAGGGTTCGAGATCCGGCCCAATGGCATTGGGCAGATGCGATGCACAGATTGGGTGGAGGTAGGGTGTCCAACCCCTATCCAGCTGATTTCTTTCCATGGTGGCGACGACATATAGTTGCCATCGATGACTACCCTTATGCGGGAATAGATTTTCGGGTAGACCCAGACATCCCGCTACCACCAGGATCAGCATACGGTGACATAGGTAACGAACCTCGACCCTCTCTTTAAAATGTTTGAGTTATTTAAATTTTTTTGTGTTTTCTAATTATATGGAATCAAAATACATGTTTTTGGGTGACAATACATAGTGACATCTACCATATGCATGCAGATGTGGGACCACAGTGGCCTGAAGGCTTCCCTCGTCATAGACGAAGGGGAAGAGGAGACGATATCACGGGTGTGGATGTGGAGCGGACGCTCCAAAGCATTCATACCATTTTCGTGAGGTTGACAAATAGAGTGCCCATGGCGCAAGTCGAGGAATTGCCTGAGGCCATGCAGCGCCAGGTGGTGGGTGTATCACAAGCATGGGTGCAGCTATTTCGATGGCTGGCTAGAGCCGTAGTGACATTCCATGATCACAACCCCCCTCCTCCTCCACAGGCTTAGATACCTAGGAGTGATACATTTTGTATTACCATGTATTATATTTTGGTGGCTCGAGAGCCCGATTTTTGTATTATGACACTATGTATTACCACATTTTGGATGTTTATAAAAAAAATTATGATGGTCGTTTTATTTATTTACATATGTAAAAATTTGTGTTCGTGATGAGTTTATTGTGTATGAAACAAATGCCAATCTAACATGTAGTTAGCATATGAGTCAGCAACTTGATTATTAATTCTTGGAATATGTATGTATGTTATATTGTCAAATTGTCGTTCTAATAATCTCACACGTAAGAATCTTCTTAATAATGTTGAATCTCTAACATGGTACAAACCATTAAGCTATGACACTACTAACTTCGAATCAAGACGTACCTCAAGAGAGAAAACGCCATGTAAAATGGCATCCCATAGAAGCTCAATAACGGCACTATATTCAACAACATTGTTTGAAGATGGTCGTAAACATATGCCTCCTGAAGACAATACCTGACCCATAGGAGTATAAATCACCCAAGCAGCAAAGGCTGAGTGTTGACTGTGATGGCTCGCACCATCCGTGAATCCTATGTAAGTGGAATATTCCATTGACATCTACCTAAAGAAACAGAAACTAATCACAAGCCTGATCACTATAAGAAAAAGACCTACCTATGCAAAATTGTACAATAATATACAATAACCAGCCTTGGCTAAAAATCATGCATAGTACTTTTTGAAATAGAGTCCATTTCTAGGCTCCGCCAAGGCCGTTCCCTCATAATCCACTAACTCATAAGTGCCCTTCTCTAACACACGTTTGACGACGTAAGGACCATGCCACATGGGGTTAAACTTTCCTGCCCCCAAGGGTTCTTTCAATTGATCCCACAAAAGGACCAAGTCTCCCTCACTAAATATCCTTGGACAGACAGACTTATCGTATTGGACCTTTACGCGACGCTTGTTTTCTTCTAAAGCCACCAACGCATCTCGACGTTGCTCATCAAGTTGCTCAAGGTGGACCAAACACTCCTCCAGTGGGGAAGTGTCTGGTAAGAGCTATATGGCTAGCTTCAAAGAAGGAATCTCGCACTCAACCGACAATACCGACTCCATTCCATGTACAAGTTGATATGGAGAAAAACCCGTGGCAGTCTTAACAGCAGTTTCATAAGCCCACAAAGCAGGATATAACATAATGTGCCAATTATTCTTGCTTTGTGTGATGGTTTGTTGGAGAATGGATTTGAGTGATTTGTTCACTGCTTCTACCTGTCCATTCGCTTGAGGGTAGTAAGAGGACGAATGCTCTTGTTTGTACCCTAACTTTGATGCCAACTCTTCCATCATATGATTCTGAAAGTGCGAGCCATGGTCAGTGACAAGCTCTTTCGGAATCTCGAACCGAGTAATAATCTGGTTGAATACAAAGTGCACGGCTGTCTCACTGTCGGATTTAACTGTAGGCATAGCCTCAGCCGATTTCGTGAAGTAATCAACAGCCACTATTATATGATGATGCCCCCCAGCTGAAGTTGGGTTGCAATCCATAAAATCAAGCCCCCACTTAGTGAAGGGACTGACGGTGATGATGGGATGTAGCAGGGCAGGTTTCGAGCGCATATTACGTACAAACACCTGGCAAGGTTGGCACCTCTTGACCGCATCTACACAATCCTTAAAGATCGACGGCCAGAAATAACCCACTCTTAAGATTTTTTGGGTTGTAAAAAGCCCAGATAGATGACCACCACATGCCCCTCTGTGGTAGTCATTTTGCACTACCTCACCCTCTTCCTGAGTTAAACAACGACGTAAAATGGAATCTACCCCACGGCAGTACAAAGTGTTATCCACTATGAGGTAATTCTTAGACACGTGACGTAACCGTTGTCGTTCATCCCGTCAGAGGTGAGTAGGGACCCTCAATGTTTGTAAATATATAATGATATCCCCATACCATGGGTCTAAGTTTGAGATTAAGAAGATGTGCTCATCGATAAACGTATCTTCACAAACCAACTCCTCGGCCTCTCTTAGGAAATCCGATATAAGCTCTGCAAAACTTAACGATTTCTTCGATTTTGCCGAAACAAACTCGAGATCAAATTCTTGTAGGATGACAATTCATTTATTATATTTTCCCCCAATCATCCTTCGAGTGAGGACGAATTGAAATGGATTGACATGGGCTACAACCAAGGTCTGGAGAAGGAGAATATAATGTCTCAACCATTGAACCGTATGTACGATAGCTAAGGCAAGCTTCTCAACATGAGAATAATGGATATCCGCGTCAATAAGAGTCTGGCTCAGATAGTATATGACATGCTCTTGGAGCTCCTCATCCTCTTGAACCAAAACCATACCAATCGTCTCCATGGACACGGCCACATAAAGTAGGAAATCACGGTTATAGTCTAGGGGACTAATCACCGGGGTCGATGCTAGGGCTCGCTTGAGCGCATCAAAGGACTCCTGGGCTCGCTCATCCCAACAAAAGGTGGTTTCCTTCTTCAAAGGACGCATGAAGCCTCTAGTCAAATTGGAAAAATTGAAAACGAATCTCCGTAAGAAGTTTTCCATGCCTTGCAAACATTGAATATGACGAATATTTTTCGGGGGATACAACTGAAGTATTGCCTCAACCTTCAAAGGGTCGACTCTTATACCCTCTTTAGACATAATGAATCCTAATAAGCGACCAGACTTCATACAAAGATGCACTTGTGATGATTTAACCTGACCAAATAATGGTGGCACCTTTCGAATACCAATCTCAAATTATAGGAATGACGCATTCTCATACGAGAATGAGCAGCAAGGTCATCCAACAACACTTCAATAATCGATTTGAGATCATGGAAGATCATGGTCATAGCCTGCTGAAAAGTAGCTCCAGCGTTCTTAAGGCCAAAATGCATTTTTCGATACGCAAAAGTTCCCCAAGGACAAATAAATGCAATCTTATGTTGGTCCTCAGGTTTAATTTGTATCTGATTGTATCCGAAAAAAGCCATCCATAAAGGAAAAAACCTTGCTACTCGCACACTCATCCAAAATCTGATCAATAAATGGTGTGGGGAAATTGACCTTAGGATAGGCACGATTCAAATCATGAAAATTAGTACATATGTGGATTGCTCCTTGCTTCTTATAAACAGGAACAGGGTTTGAAACCCACTCCATCAAGGGAACGGGATAGATAAAACTGGCTTTCAACAATTTCTCTATCTCTGCCTTAATCGCGGGTGCTTTCCTAGTATTCACTGCACGTAAGCATTGTCGAACAGGCTTAGCATTGGGATAAGTCTTAATCTTGTGTTCAACAATGCGAGGGTCGATACCTGGCATTTCATCGTAAGACCAAGCAAAGATATCACGAAATTCTTTAAATAGCTCGGTGTATTCTTGAATCTCAGCATGGGAACATTCTGCCCCAATATAGACATTCTCTATCCTGCCAGGATCGTGAGAGATATTGATAGGAATCATTGGAGATATATTTTCCATGTTTCCATCAGCCATCGGACCAGGAGAGCTTAATGGAACCATAGGACTACCAATTCTCTCACTAAGAACCTCCCTAAATTCCTCACGCTCCAAGCAGTCAAGCTCGGGAAGAAAGTAAGATCTATGATGGAGCTCTTCCCATGGTGGCTCAACTTCTGACATGGCCTCAATAATCACTTCGTCTGAAGGAAAAACACTATCAAGACAGTCGTGTGCGTGAGAAGACTGTACTGCCCATGCAGGCAGCACATAAGGGTCTTCCTCCTCCATCCGTGAAGAGGAAGGACTGGGCTATGCAACACACCCTACATTAGCTTGATAAGCTACCATAGTTGCAGGAAACGAAACGTCCGTCACGATGGGCTCACTCAAAGGACTCAGTGTAGGAAGAATCCAAGGATCTTCCATATGACTCGTGCGAAAAGACACTGATCTCATAGATGTCGAAGCCTCACCAGAACTCGACTCTATCATAAGGATAGGTGTGGGACAACTAAAACTTCCCATGAGGGATGGATACATGCCCACACCCACACTCCCAGTTGCTGGCTGAGAGTGCTCTACAATCGGGATCGAAGCTCCCGAAGATGCGATAATTGACGGATTCTTGAATGACATTTGATCAATCGTAACTATCTTCCCATTAAATGGAAATCATACAACGTGAAATAGGGAAGAAGATATGGCTTGCATACTGTACATCCAATTCCTACCCAGCAAGAGATTGTAGTCAAGGGGCGCATTAACCACCTCAACCTCTATCGCAACAGTCTTTCCTCCCAAACACGACCTTAAGGGAAGGAAGGATCCCGTGCGGTCTAAGTGATATTCCATCAAACGCGGTTAACATGGTCACCAATTTAGACAACTCAGGGGAACCTAAACCCTTCCAACATGATAAAGACATCACAGAAGCAGCAGCGTCTTCGTCAATCACATTACGCTTGATGGTCATGTTAAGACATTGTACATGAATCAAAAGAGACACATAGTAATGCAAGCGAGGCTGAAGTCCTGCAGTTTCAAATTTAATCATGGAGGAAGAATTATCATCATTCACACCAAGGGCAGAAAGCAAAGCCTTCCTTTGCGAAGGACAACTCTGAAGTACTTTTAGTGCAGACATCGCACAAGGAGTATGGCCCAAATCCTCGACAACAAAATAGTTATGGCCATCTAGGGCATTAGGATTGTGCCCCGAATTCTTAAGGACTCCCTTAGTAATGCGAGGTGTAGCTTCAGGTTTATCCACAGGTTTTTCAATATGCAAAGGAGTCACTGGTGGATCAGGTTCCTTTCCTAGGTTGGGTTGTGACGAACCATAGTCCTTCACATGGGTCACAACTTTTGCAGCATGTACCATGTTAATGCAACCACGACCACTACCCTCTGGTGGATCCTGATCACCACAAGACTAATCATGGGTCCTCAAGTTCATATTTTGATTGTGAGGTAAAGGGTTAGTCAGCACAGCTGAGCCCTGCGCTAAGAATCTCGAGGCTTCATCAATATGAGGGCACAAGTAAGTGAGGTGATCTTCCTTACACAACTTGCAAGGAAATTTAACCTTAAGTTTAGCTTACTTGTCCCCCCCAACATTACGGACGTTCTTGTCATTATTATTAGCATTTTCATTCCTATTCCCACCCTTACGATTATTCTTACCGTTCTTTTTATTCTGTCTGGGCTGTTGGTTACCCTTCTGGTCCGACGATTGTACCGAAAGCACACTCGCCATTTGGGCGAGTTGAGACCAAGTCATGGCTTGTCCCAAAGCAAATTGGTTGATTGACAATTGACTAGCTTGTTTCGCAACTGAAACCGCAGATTTAACACTTGCACAACCAACAATGCCATCGGCATGTGGTTCAGTTTTAACTTTGGGGTCAAAACTAGAACGCGAAGCATTGGGAATGATCTCATATAACAAACCGTATTGAGCATAAATCAAATCCAGCTCCTGTGCCCTAAAAATGGCTTGTTCCTCATTTTGCACTCTGGATGTAGAAACATCCTTTTCTATATACGACAATAACGACTTAAGGAACCATTCGAGGAGGAATTCCGGCAGTATAAAGGCTTTAATTAACATCTTCTGTCTACGCCACTCTTGGATATGATCTGAGATATGTGTCGCTTTATCCTGCCGAAATGTCGACAAGAGTTTTGTACCAACGTCATAATGCACTAGTAGCTGGAAGTGGTTAAGAAAAGTCATCGCTAAGTCATCGAACAAAGCAAATGCCCCCCAAGGTAGCTCTATATACCATTTCGCGGTAGGCCCTGTAAGGGTGCATTGAAACATCCTTAAACAGATTGAGTCCTGGTGTAAGGAATTTGAAGAGCACCAATGGTGAAAGGTAGCAACATGTTTGCTCGGATCCTCTCCCGGTTTGCCCTCAAATTTGGGTATGTCCGAGGGAAGCTTAGTAGGGAGAGCTGGCTAAGCCAGGTCATGAGCTACAGGATCATTCGTTAATCTCGACAAGTCATGAAGATTCAGCGTTGCGAGGAAAGGGAGCCTAGGATGATTAGGTCAATGGACCACTCCCTGATAGTTCTGATTCACATAGGTCTGATTACCATAACCACCATGGCCTTGGCCATAGTGCCCTCCTCCCATTTGACCCGTATAGGGTGGCATGGAAGCACCATAGTGTGGTGTACCTTGACTATTTGGAGCTACAAAGCCGTAATTTGGAGAGTAAGTGGGTTGTTGATACCTGCACCCATAAGGTGAAGAACCCTATCCATACTGCGTCACATAATAGGGTCCACAAGTCATCGCATGAGAGGTCCCATGAGACACTCCGTAAGTAGGAATATATGTTCCAGAAGTAGTAATATACATTCCGGAAGTAGGGATATACGCTCTGGAAGTGTTAATATGATCTCTAGAAGTATGAACATGACCTCCCAAAACAACGGGCGGTACTTGAACCTGAGACACAACTGGTCGAGTAATCGCAGTATGGACATGACTCGTAGCAACGTTCTGGCCCGAAGGACCATGTGAATGAGATGGAGGGTGAACATTTGAAGAACTAGGGATAGAGGACGAAGGGACCTGTGTAATTATGTACATGTTATTCCCTATAGTCACTCATCTCGGATCTAGTATCCTAATAGGATCACTAACCCTAGACCTAGGAGGAATATGTGATGTAGCTTCCACCGCCAGGATGGAAGGTGCAATGTGACTTGTGCTCCCAAACCTCTCCGCATGGTAAGGAATGAGAGTGCCCCCAGGCATAGTGTTAGGCTCAAACTCAGACTCAACATGGAATGCCAAATCATGTGTGGGAAAACCAGACATACCATAACTACCATAACTAGTGCTTGCAGGTTCAAAATGAGTCTCATCATCTTCTAGCATTCCATACCGGCGATGCGTCAATGGGGGATCAACACTAGAGTAAGTAGGTCTATCATGAAAAGCACCTATCTTAGAAATTATAGGACCTAACTCAGTCAAATCAGGTGAAGGATCATAGTTAGGAGTAAACTCCCCATCTTCCACTTGAATGGGAGAAGGTAGTTCAGTAATACCTTCTACATGGTCTCCCATCGTGTGTGAATCAATGTGCGAAGTAGTCCACCTGGACTGTCTATTTCTCTCTCCCAAAGGAGGAGGAGATGTAGAAGGCAGAAGTCTTGATAAATGACGAGAACAGCGAGGAGCCGCACTCGAATCCACAATGACTCAAAAAATATAAAAGACTCTCTATCTACGCAAACCCTAGGCAAGCTAACATGCACAAAGCAATCACCAAGAAAATCTAAAGCCAAACACAAGCAATCAAGGGTAGGATAAGTGAGCTCCCGAATGAAGCAGGTATGTCTCACCTAGGAGAGGCTTGAGACTCCCATACACAACAAGCGGAGGTACGTAACCAATTATTGTGGCCCTCAGCTTCAACGCGTAAAGCGACTGTGTTGTTCGACCCCAACCTGGTTGGGACACCCGTAGAATAACCCCTGCAGAGTACCCCCTCGATATCCTAGGTAAGGCCACTAAGGTCACCTCAATATAATCAATGCTCAGGAGGACAGTCGCAGGCGGGATTGACCGTATGGGCAGGGTAGCAAAGCCCGAAACTCTCGAAAGAGCCCCCAGATACGAATACAATCCTGGAAATATCTCTCGTGCTACTCAGTTATGACTAGGGGTCATCCCAATCAATAACCGCTCACACTGCCTCGTGCTTAACTCCCTTTTGAGAGGAGGATCTTGAGAAACACTAGTTATACCAAGGAATTTCACACACTCACCTGAACAGACACATACATGTTGTTGTTTAGTGGTCTTGGAGAATTTACTCACAATGAACTATTCCAAGACCCTAAAACCTAATCTTGTTGGTGAAACCTATCAAATAAAATAATGTAGTTCATTTTAATTAAGCGTTGATTTTAATTGACTTTATTACTCAAAAGAGGTATATGGTCGTGCAACTAATGGCATTATGACACAACATGAAGCAAAATGCACACCTAACAATCAATGCAAATGCATTATGTCCATGAAAAACCAGGGTATGCTACTACGTGAAATGCACAATTTCCTTCGAATGATAGGTGCAAGCTTTCCTATATGAAATCTTGACTAATACTCCAAATCAAATCTAGTGCAAGTACTATGCAAAATGCAAGATGCAATGCATGATGATAAGCAAATCTTTTTGGATTTTTTTTTGAAATAAAAATGAGATATTAAAGCAAAAGAATGGCTCTACAACCCCTAGACTCTGCAAGCACACTCAAGCAGCACTCAAGCAAAATACTAAGGTAAAATAAATCTAATGCACTAATCCCAAAACAAAAAATCGAAAATGCAATGACAAGAACATTCTTCAAAAAAGAAATTTTACCCTAAAAAATGTCTCTGGTCAGAAATAGAGGTGTATACAGACTCTAGCAGTATCAAAGGAGACTCAGCAATCATCAAAATTCACCCAGCAACCATCCATATTCCTCTAGAAGGCAAAACTAAGGGCATACGCGACTATTCGCAGTAAACCTGCATGTGTACACGGAAATAGCAGTGATACCCGCATATATACGCGACTGTGAGTTAAAAACTCGCGTACAGGAAGAAAGGTGCATAAAAATAAAGGCAAAAAAACGATTTGAGACAAACTTCACACCAATCAGACACTACCAAGAAAACATGCCCCCAAACCCGACACAAAAACAAGAGAAAAAGAGCAATTTAAAGTCATTGAATGCCGATAGAAAACCCCCAAAGGACAACTACTAGGAACTCCCCAGCAGAGTCGTCAATTCTGTTATGGAGAGAAATTCCTATGGCTTGGGGTACCACAACAGACAGCTTGACTCCAGGAATCAATCCTTTCCAATATGCAATAGAAATCAAATATCTAACACTAAAGGATCAGACCTCATACCTTATTCTGGACGGTCGAAGTAGATCCCCGTTGAGCTTTCCAACTTCAGCTTGAATTGATCAATCACTTCCTCAACAACAAGTAAACAAGACAAGCATAGTATATATCTTGGTGTTAGCTCTATTCTAGCATATATAATCAACAATGTATAAGCATTTGAAATCATCCATGGATAAAATATTCATCCAAACATACATTATTGGATAGGAAAAGATATTTCTATTAATATGAAATCAGAGATTACAATGGATACAACCTCTGTCGGCACGTTTGCGAATCGGAGAAACTGAATCCCCCACTTGGGCCTCCACCACCTCAATCCTCCATCTCTCGATAGCAAGCTCACAAGCAAAAGGCAAGCTTGGGAAGAACACAAAAGTGCTCTAAGGGACAAAGGGATGCAGACTCAAGCACAAGTTAAGGCAACAATGGACTATAGTTTCTTTTCTCTCAATTCTCTTATGCCTTCAATGTATCCAAAGAGTTCCTTATATAGCTATTCAAAGGGGTAATGAAAGGTCGAATCCAAGCGATCTCAAGGCATATGGAAGGCCAGGAGTCAAGTGAGTCGGATCCATGTCAAGGAAAACTCCAAAAGGATTTAGATTTTGCACACATCCCGCTGTATGCGGTTTTAGGGGTCAAACCAGCGTATATACGCGATTAGGGGTTTAAAAGTCGTGTGTATTAATTTTCACATGTTTATAGGGATGGTCAAGGAAACATCAAAGGACAAAAAATGTTCCAAGGGGTCTAAGGAGTCTGCAAAGGGATAGGGGAAGGCCATATAAGTGTGGTTCACCTGGAGTGGTAAAATCAGCTATAACACCATCTGAAACCCTACCAAGGTCCAGCTCAGACACCAGCGTCAACTTCTCGACAAAAGGATCTTTGGAAGAAGACGGTGAAAAAGGAAACCCTAAGCAGAAAAAGAAGAACAAATGCTTGGACCATAGTGGAGAAACCCTAAACCTAGTTTGCAGAGTTAACGTTTCTATAGAAGAAGCAGGAGATATGGAAGAATTGGTTCTTGTGGGAAAGATCAAGGGCAGAAACCCAAACCAAGATGAAATGGAGGTATGGGTGCGAAAGAACTGGATTGGATTGATCCAGACAAAGCCAGAGTTTGATGCCCTATCAAAAGGATGGTTTAGCTTCACTTTCAGTAAAAAACAGGAAGCAGAGAAAATCCTAAACCTAAATTGGTTCTTTGGATCGGTGCCCATTATGCTTAAAAAATCGACACCCTTGCTCGACGCTGACAGTGAGAGACTGGACAAAATCCCTGTCTCAGTACGTTTGTCGGGCCTCCCCCTGGAATTCTGGAACCCAACCTCTCTGAAAGACATCGGCAATGCAATTGAGATTTTTCTAGAAGCAGACTTATCTTTTTTTTAAACCCATTAGAAAACAGTGGTACAAATTTTGGTATCAATGAATATTAGAACAGAGCTTAGGGAGCACATAAACCTAATATGGGGCTCCACAAATCGTCAACAAGTCTTGGATTACAAGGGTTTTCCTTTCAGATGCCATCGCTGCCACAAAGTAGGGCACCTGGCGAAGAAATTCCATCTGACTCCCCCCCCAGTCTTCACGCAGAAGAGGAGGCTCTCCAAGTAGTGCGAGCCACAGGTCACAGGGATGACAGCGGTAGGAACAACATAATTCAGGGCAACTCAACCCCTGAACACTCTAGAAGAACAGGCATTGCCCTTTCCATAAGGTGGCATAGATTCTCCTCCTCATCTCCCAAGTATGTCTCATGTTCTTTCTTTAAAAGGGCAATTAAATGATTTAAATGTAAATGATCCTACACCTTCACATTCTTGTACTCCCGTTTTGGAAATCCCTCCCATCCCACAAGAGAAACCCTCACCTTTTTCCCTCAAAAGAGACTCCCTCCCCACCTCCCTCACAGGAGTTTTTTTCCCTCCTTTGATAACCCCCCCTTCCCCGACCGCTTTACCTCTAACTCAGTCTAAGCCTGCACTTCCTCTTACTACCTCCTCTCCTATTAGATTCTACCTCCAATCAAGGGACATTCCTGCATGATCCAACCCTCCAATTCCCCTCCTTGGACTAGGCTCAAACCCTATTCTTCCAGCAAAAGGAAAGGGATGGGGAAGACCCTCCTTTCTCTCTTTCGCACAACAAATAAATATTTGGGATCAAGCGAATGGCAAGTAGAAAACTCTTTTTGGGGAACTTAGAGCAGTGCAAGCCATTGAAGGGGTTCCCAAATGAAACTTCTCTCCCTCAATTGCAGGATTTTAGAAAGTACCCAAAAAAAACTTTCCCTAAAGAGGATGATACAGGTTCAAAGACCAGATGTCATCCTCCTAGAAGAAACCTTAGGCGAGGAAGCTGAGGTTTCATCTTTGTTATCTTTTATCACAAGCAATTTTTATTTCTTGGCCCAGAGTGGAAAAGGACACTCAGGAGGCCTAGAAATAGGCTGGAAATCCTCCACCCTACATTTTTTAAACTCCTAGGGAGCCTGCTTCGGTTTGGGGATTGAAATTTTCTGGGCATAAGAAAATTTACAGTTAAACATCCTAAACATCTACGGGCCTTACAACAATAGAGTGGCCTTCTGGAAATCGGTACAAGCCTCCCAGCTCCTAAAGAGAGACAATGTGGTGATCGATGGTGACCTGAACTTCACCCTTGGATCCACGATATTTGGGGACCAAAAGCAAGAATGAAATCTCTAGACACCTTATTTAAAAACCTCCTCCGGAATCTCAAATTGGTGGACCTAGAACCGTGAAAAATCAATCCAACTTGGACAAACATAAGATCTATGGAAGATCGAATTGCAAAGAGACTAGACAGATTTCTTTTGGGGGAAAGATTAATTGAAAAAGATATGATGTTTAACTAATGGGTAGACTCAGGAGCTGACTCATACCACCTTCCCATCTGTTTGTAAATTCTGAGAAACCCTAAAAATACATCCAGCACTTTCAAATTTTGTGCAGCCTAGCTAAAAAATGAGGAAGTCCTGAGGATCATCCATTCCAACTGGATCCCCTACTAGCAGATGTTGGATCACATGCTACTACTCACTTCGCTCAAAACCTTACTCAAATCAAACCTCTTTTTGAAGGATTGGGCCAAGAACAAAAAACTTCAGGATGATAAAGCCCTTATTAAGATTGAGGTAGAACTAGTAGAAATCCACAACTCTGAAGGGGGGGTTTCTCCACACAGGGAGATAAGGAAAGACTGGTCTCCCTTGAATATTCTGGATATTTTGGAGGAAAGAGAGTGTTAGAATATAATCCGTTAGGGATTATTGTAAATAAATAATAAATAGGAATATGAATAGATGCATAGGAATATGAAACAGTTGGTTCTCAACCGCCACATTGTAATGTATAAATATTTGCATTTGGCTATGTAATACATCAATTGGGAGTTATTACCAACAAGTGGTATCAGAGCCAAGCTCCATAACTCCTGCCTGCATGCCTGCCATTCTCCTGCTTCCTCTGCCGGTTCAGCTCTGGCATATGCCCTCTGCGTCCTCTTGCCAGGAGACGTTTCAAGAATTTCTGCCCGCAGTCTAGAATTTGCCAGTCTGGCATATTCTCTGAGTGCATATTATTATTGTGCGTGAGAGTTGAAGACTCTGTTTGCTGGAAACCCTAGTTTTATGAGTGAACACCGTGGAGTGCGACTGCCCTCTTATCTTCGTGAAAAACAAAGTTGAATATGCTGCGTTGTAATCTTGTGCTGCGAGTTTGTATATGCTGCGTGATGTATTGGAGATCGCTGGTACTCTCCACCTGAATATTGTAATCTTGTACTGCGAGTTTGTATATGCTGCGTGCTGTATTGGAGATCGCTGGTGCTCTCCACCTGAATATTGTAATCGATCTGTGAGCCACCATGGTGAATGCGTTGCAGACTGATATGAAAATATATGTTAAAGGTTTCGATATAGTGATATTATCAGCTGCGATATTGTTTGACCTAGTTTTATGCGTGAGTATCAGCTGGATATCATAAACCCTATTCTTGCCCTATTTTTCTGCGTGAGTTTGCTGTGATGCTGAAGTATACCGGGCATGAGCTGAATGGGTCATCTTTGGCCCAATTTTTAATGTTTGAGTTCATTCTTATGCTTGTGACTGCCTGCGTGGAGATATTGCTGCCGGCGTGAAGACTCTTGTTGCTCTATCAACTGGGTGGAGACCTGCCTGAAGACTGGTGTTTGAAGACTGCGTTACTGCGTTGAAGACCCATGGACGCTGTAAACTCGAATGTGCACCATTTTGATGTACGTTGTGAGTGTGAAGAGACTCTGGATTGAAGCCGCGTGAAGGTTGAAGAGACCGTGGCTGCGACTTCTAGAAAAGAAGCGTTCAGGCTGCGTGCTATTGAAGCTATGCATTGAAGACTGGAAGGAAACGCGGCGGCAAATCAACAGTCTATCATACAAATGACGGATGTCTGAATACATTAAACAGACTGTCATACAAATGACAGATGGCTAAATGCGTTAAGCACCTAGAACGTTCAATAAAAGAAGTACAGTAAGTAATATTTACAATCAATTGACATACAGTAGAGGAAAACTTTTTCATTCGCCTTCTCCTCGATTCACCATTTCCATGTAACGAGCGAGCGACAGCTCTCTCTAAAGATTCATATCATTATTCATCTTGGCAATGAAGGCCTCCACTCTTCTATTCAACTCGTCTTGGCTCGGGGAGGGCTCTTTCCTCAACGCCACAGCAAGTTCAGTTCCCCGCGAGATGTTGTGAACTGCGACCCATTCTCTCATATTTTGTGAACTGCGACCCATTCCCCATATTTTGTGCGCTGGAGAGATAATATGCATTGATCATATATATATGTTGAGTGAATATTGAAGTGAACCCTAATTTTTTGAAGTAAACCCTAATCTTATGTGAAGCTGTGACCTGCTACGACCTATTACACCTACTGCATAATACCTATCAGTAGTGGGGTTACGGCGAAGCCTTCCTCCACGTGTGCTCTATCTATCCTCTATTACTTGCCTGAAACCAACCCAAGCAAATTTATAAAAGCAGTTAAGGGCGGCGCGGTTGAGCATTTGTTCTCTCCTTGCTTGAAGCTAGTCAATATTTAGTTGGATTTGTGCTTATTTTGTAACCAAAGAGAAGGTTTATGCCAGTTTTACAATATTATTTCCATTGTAGAAGTTGATGAGGCACATGCAACGCAGTGAGGGTTGGAAAACTGCTCTCTCATGGGATATATTGTGACCTGATATATTGTGTTTGACTAATAAATGCTGACTGATGCTGAATGGTATATATGCGTTGAGTCTGGAAACTTTTCTATGATTGCTGGTGTATACATGCTGATGTCTACTTCCTGAAATGCTGCTGAACCTGTGGAGCTGCCTACGAAATCAAGAGAGCCTGTGTAAATTCTGAGACTGATATATTGCATAGTGACTGATATATTTTGTATATTGAAGAAGCTTGTGTATGCTCACCTGAAGCTTGCATTGTATTCACCTTGGCAGAGACTGTAGACATGCAAGGTTATTATTGTTTATTTCCCTTTGTCATATCAAGTTCATTATTGTAAATTACACTAACAGTTGTAAAGATGCACTCTTTGGCATCTAGTATTGGTGCTGCCCTAGCTGGCAAAGACCAATCCAAAGACCCTTCCAAGGGAGATTGCAGCAAGAGAGGCAGAGGGGGCAGAAACAACTCCAGAAAAAAGATCAAAGTGCAAGCGTTGTGGAAAGAATGGGCACACATCATATCAGTGTTGGGATTCATGGGACTCCATCAAAGACAAACACAACCAGAAGAAAGATGACCAAAATGCTAGTAAATCTTCTGATTCTTGTATTGTTGCACATTGTAATCTTGGATTTAATGAAATGACTTCTCTTTCATCTTACAAAGATTGTTGGCTGCTTGATACTGGTGCAACATCACACATGACATTTAGAAAAGACTGTTTTGAAGAACTGAATGAAACAATAGATGGCATAGTTTACTTTGCAGATAAGTCTAGTATTAAACCAAAGGGAATGGGCACCATTCGACTGAAGATGCCTGGATTCCCTGATTTCTTGTTGAAGAACGTTCTCTATCTTCCAGAGTTGCAGAGAAGCCTGCTGTCCTTGGTGGAGATTCGACAGCAAGGCCATTCCATCCACATGTTTCATGGAATCGTTGAAATAAGAAAGTCCTCTGACAACCAAGTCATCGTGACTGGATATGAAGATGGGAAGCTGCTGAAGCTCAAGGGTTCATCCGCAAGATTTCAGAACTATGCCTACCTCTCTCAGCATGGAGAAGGTAATATGTCATCTAGTTCATTGTGGCATGTAAGATTTGGTCATCTAAATTATAACAGTCTTCGTTTGTTGAGAAAGAATGGTGTATTTGGCTTGCCCACCATTCCCAAAGAGAAGTAAAAATGTGATGCATGTATATGAGGGAAACATAGTAAGCTGCCATTCCATGAATCTAATTTCAGAGCTAGTAGGAAATTAGAATTAGTACATTCTGATTTGTGTGGCCCAATGCCAACTCCTT
>LPNX011009452.1:23483-126057 GCA_001517045.1 Pseudotsuga menziesii
TCAGACTTACGAACACCCCTTCGGATTAAGAGGGGGATTGTTAGAATATAATCCGTTAGAGATTATTGTAAATAAATAATAAATAGGAATATGAATAGATGCATAGGAAGATGAAACGGCTGGTTCTCAACCGCCACATTGTAATGTATAAATATTTGCATTTGGCTATGTAATACATCAATTGGGAGTTATTACCAACAGAGAGGAAATCTGGAGACTAAAGAGCAGAACCATTTGGATGTCCTGTGGAGATGACAACACTAAATTCTTTCATGCATTTGCCAAGGGAAGGAAACAACATAATACAATTTGGGAATTAAGAAACTCAAATGATGAACAAGTCTCCACGTTTGAAGCAATGGAAAATAGTGGCAAAGCTTATTTTGAAAACCTATTTAAAGTAGATCAACAGGACACAATTGCAGAAGTTATCCAAACATCACTCTTCTTTCCTGAAAGAATCACAGAAAAGGATAATGCAGACTTGATGGAAGAATTCTTGGAAGAAGAGTTCAAAACTATCCTCCACAGTTTCCAGAAGGACAAAATCCCAAGGCCTAATGGTTGGACTATTGAATTTTTTTGGCAGCCTATGACACAATCGGCCCTGACCTTCTCCATCTGGTTGAGGAATCTCGGGCAAATGGGCTTGTCCACCCTCCCCTCAACATAACTTTCTTGGCTGTTATACCTAAAAAAGACAATCCAGTCAACCTATAATATTTTAGGCCTATCTCCCTTTGCAAGATCACTTACGAAGTGATTGCTCAACAGCTAAAGAAGGTTCTCTCAAAAATCATCTCACATGAGCAATTCAGATTCTTGGAAAATAGGAAAAACCATGAAGCAATAAGTGTGGCTCAGGAAGGGATACACAATATAAAGGTCAAAAAATCAAAAGGAGCAATTCTTAAGATTGATCTTTCCAAATCCTTTGACAAAGTAAGCTGGATCTACCTGAGGCTCCTTCTTACCCATCTGGGCTTCAACTACTCCATTATAAAATGGATTTTTTCCTGCATCTCTACAACATCTTTTGCAGTTCTCTTAAACGGCTCATCTTTGTATTTTTTACTCTCAGAGAGGGGACTCAGACAAGGCTTCCCTCTCTCCCATCTCTTATTTTTATTGATAGCAGAAGTTCTAAGAATAGCCATTCTGGATGCAAGGAGAAGAGGTCAGCTCAAAGGGATCAAATTAGCCACAAAACTCAATATCACTCATCTCTTGTTTGTAGATAATATACTCCTCTTCTGCGGCACAATCCGAGAGGCTAGAAAAGCTATTGGCACTTCTGCAAATTTTCTGCAAAGACACAGGTATGATCTTAAGTGAGCAGAAATCCACTATCACCACTTTCAATCTGGACAAAGGAATTGTAAGGAGACTCTTGACCCTCTTCTCGTTCATGGTCACACTCTTAGATTATGGGTTGAAATATCTAGGTTTCAAGCTCAAACCAAACAACTACAAGAAAGAAGACTGAAATTGGCTGGTGGCAAAATTGGAACAAAGCGTAAACAACTGGTGCAACATATGGCTCTCGAGAGCAGGAAGGTTAGTTATGGTTAAATCTGTCCTTGAAGCAATTCCTGTCTACTGGATGTCTTTAGCATGGATTCTGAAATCCATTATGGAAAAGTATCGAAAAATCTGCTCAAAATTCCTTTGGACAGTAAAGAAGGAACAAAAAGTCCCCCCATGGGTAAAATGGGACCAAATTGCGAAACCCAAATAACTGCGAGGGTGGGGGATAAAGAACACTGATCTTTTTGCTAAAGCTCTAGCAGCAAAAGAAGGCTTGAGGCTCATCACAATAAAAATCCTATGGACGAAAGTGGTATGTCACAAGTACATAAGCCTAATACCTCTGTGGGATTGGTTCAAGAACTCAGTTTTCACCCCCCCAGGGTTAGGATCAATCATTTGGAAGGAAATATTCCACTAATTCACAGTGGAGTTGGTCCCTGGCCTAACAATCATCTCAACCACCTTTTAGCCCCCCAACTAGTCCAGTTCCTTCAGCAAAATGGCCTCTTCCACCTAAATCAGATCGCTAACACTGCTTCTACCAACTTATGGCAATAGGGCTGGTTGGGTTGCAGGGAACTAGAGATCCCTACCCTTTGGACTCAATCCTGGAATAGGCACATTACAACACTCTGACACACCCACATCAAACTCACAGACAAAGAAGATGAATTGGTTTGGGAACATGCTGCCCATGGAAGCTACACCCCAAAAACTAGATATCAGCAACTTTGTCTCACCACATTCCAAACTGAACCAAAATGGTGGCAGCCAAGGCTCTAGAAACTGAAATTCCCATTGAAATAAAAGGTGCTCATGTGGTGCACCATTGACAACAAAACTCCGACCTGGGACATAACGAAGAAAAGATCCTTGGAAGGACCAGGTTGGTGCACCCTCTACAACAATAATGAGGAATCTACCAACCATCTCTTCCTAAATTTCCCTTTCACTTCCCAGGTTTGACTATATTCACAAACAATGCTAAATCAGAGATTCAGCTGGACTAGACTTTCTCTCGAAGATGCTTGGAAATCTTGGCTCACATCTCCTCAACTAGCCCATATAAAAGCACTTCCATTAATTCACATCTGGGGGGTCTGGATTGCACAAAACAAGGAAATTTTCCAAGACAAGACATCTTCACCAGAAGCTACAGCAAAATAAGGGCTTGGCATCCTATCTTACTTCCCTAAAACAAAGGATGATCCATCAGTAAGAAGTCACAAAGGAGCAGATAGACCACTCTATGTCTTGGGATTTCTTTGATGGAACCTCTCAAGATCACACTTGTGGGGGTGGCACCACTCTCTTCCAGAACCAAAACCATCACTTCCAGATCCAAATGGGTCTTGGTGTAGGCACAAACAACTATGCAGAGCTTATGGCTCTAAAACTCCTTCTCCACTTTGCCCTAGAACAAGGTTGTAGAAAACTTCAGATTTTTGGAGATTCACTTATCATTATCAATTGGGTGAACAAAGTTCAGTATTGTAGAAATCTTGCTCTCATTACTCTTTATGAAGAGGTAAACAGACTCTGGACAAATTTTGATTAAATTTCATGCTGCCATGTTTAAAGGGAAATAAATTCAGATGTAGACCGCCTCTCGAAGGAATGGATGAATATGGAACACGAAACTTGGAAATTTTTTGAAAACAGGGAAGGGGAAGTGTATGAGTTCTTTCACAGACCTTTCATAGAAGCTCTCCCTGTAGGATACGCCAACTGAACAATATGATCTCTTCACCCTTTTTTGGAATTAACATGACATAATTTTTGCCACATTCACAACTCTGTTTTTTAAGCATAAGAGGAGCTAATCTCTGAACTTTTTCTTGGCCTAGTATTCGATCAGCTAAAGTTTTCAGGCTTTTAGGTATGAATTTTTTGGAAACACTTCCTGATTTTGTTTCTGGCTGTTAAACAATGGTATGCAAAGCGTTCAAATTATGTACAAACTCTTTTGAATTAATATAAATACAAGCTTTTTTTCTTTGGGAAAAAAATATGTGTTGCCAGGTGTATGTGTTTGTGCTTTGGGAAGCATATGGATTTCTAGACATGAATTGATATGTGATACACATGTTCTATAATGATGGGATATGTTTATTATATATGACGATCTATGATAACATGTTTTTCAATGCTCTGCTTCATTTTTTTATTTGAATGATATGTAAATATTCTATAATTATGTGATATGCTTACTTTACCTATGATCTATGGTACCATTTTTATCAATGTTTTAATTTGTTGTTATTTATTTGAGTGATATGCATATATTTTATAATGATGTGATAGTTTACTTATATATGTAGTTACTTTACATAGTGATCTATGCTCTAGGAGTAATTAATGTTTTACATAAATGATGTATTTGTGTTCCATAACCATTTTTCTAAACAACTATGTTTATTTTGATATTATTGATCTATCATATATGAATAAAGTGAGTTGATAACATAACGTGTGGTTGTTGAAGATGGATTTCGCTCCAAGAACCTTTTAAAAAAATTCTTGATCTGAACCTGGTTATCTCATGCGTTGGTGCTCGTTCTAGTTTCTCAGCTGGTTGATCTGCAGTGGAGCTGCTCAGTGAAGTGACTATGAGGAGTGTCTTTTGCAGGCGCGTCTAATGGGAGAGCTCATGATTTGATTCATTATTGTTTTTTCTTGGTACATTTTTTGGAGAAGTGCGTTTGCCGATTTGAGATGATGGGATTTTCCCAAGGACTGAGACTGTTCCTGGAGGATATTTGGTGAGATCGCAGATAGATTGGTCTGTTGTTTTTTGGGTCCATAATTTTTGTTGGTGCTTGCATTCCTAGATTGGGCTCTGTGCCTGTTTTTCGATCTCCTCTGAAGGCGTTTGAGGAAAGACTTTTTGGCATCTGTGGAGTCCGAGATTGCTTCAGAAACCCTTGCCGATCATTTAATCAAGGTGTGTTTTGGTTGACAGACGGAAGGGAGCAGTCTGGTGGATTTGACGATGGCTATGGAGTTAAGTAGTCTATGAGTTTCCAGGAGATTGACTGCGATGGGAGTCTGATATATGGATCTTGTATTGGAGCTCGAGTTTATGGAGGCATAAGTTAGGGGTGGTGGCTGTGGCCTTGTTCTTTGGCTGTTCGGAGGTGGATTTTGGTTTTTTTGGGGTTTGGATTGAGGTTTGAAAATTTTTGGGGTGGTTCGGTGGGGAGTTATGGAGGAGGAGGTGGATTACACATCGGATGGGGTCAATGAAGGAGAAATTTTCGTTGAAGGAGGTTCTTCTGGTGCATTGGAATGGCAGGGGACATCTGGACCTCTACTGTCAGGAAGGGGGCCAGGGGTCTGCTCTGGGATTATGGATGAAGTGGGGCTGGCAGTGACTGCTGCATCGATTTTGAACCCCAGGATTTTGGACCGACCCGACCTCGCTGGACTCCTAGGACGTACACTCTCCCCTCAGACTGGGTTCTTTACAAATTTTCCTGCAAATTCATCAGAGAACCCTCTAATGAGTCTTTCTCCTTTTCTTGGAGGAGGTATTCAGAATCCAGGATTGAAGGGAGATCATGGTTCTGGTCGGGGGATTGACACAGTGCTGGATACTGGAGATAGGGAGATTCTTAGGGAGGCCTTGTCTTCCAGGGGTCAGGCGGAGGCTGATCTAGGCAGTCATGAAAGGTCTCCTGAGGCTGCATTTTTAGGCCCTAATCAAGGGGGGTCTGCGAAGGAGAGATATAAAAAAGGCCCAAAGGCTGTTAAAAATAGGTTGCGTAGGGACAAGCTGGTGTTGGGGGTGGATGTGTCGTTGGAAGAGGCTGAGGATATGTCCATGACAGCAGTGATTGGACATGTTCATGGCAAACATTTTGGCCGTGGTTTTCTCCGAAGGTGGGCGGTTGAGCAATGGGCACATTTGCTGAATAATGTACCTGAAGTGCGGGTTTTGACTAAAGGGTGGTTTTCATTCATTATGCACATCAAAGAGGAGGTTGATGCTGTTCTGGGAAGGCAGTGGTCAATGCAAGGGGTTCCTTCTGTTCTGAAACGCTGGACACCTTTTTTCGATTCTCAAAAGGAGAAGATTAACAAGGAGCCTCTGTGGGTAAAACTTCCAGGTTTTCCTATGCATTTATGGAATGAGAACCGTTTTGCAGCAATTGGGAATTTTCTGGGTAAATTTGTATGTGCTGATTCATCCTTTCTGAAGACAGGAAAGTATTCAGTGGCCAAATTACTGGTAAAGATCGATTTGCGGCTGGGACTCTCCTCTGAGATAAATATTCAGACGAAGGATGGGGACTTTGTGCAGCTTCTTGACTATGTGGGTGTGCCGTTTCGGTGTCACCGTTGCCATTCATGTGGTCATATGGTGGCTAATTGTCCGCTTCCTTTTAGGGCCAGCAAAGTGTTAGCTGGTAAAGCTGCTTCTAAGGTGATGGGGGATACTGCTAATATGGGGGTATTAAATTCTGGGCATTTGGATGAAAGGGCGAAGGCCACTGAACCAGCGATTCAGGTTGATTCCAGTAATATCCCTTTTACATCAGACAAGAGCGAGGTGGACATTGACAAGAAGGTCCTTGGGGATTTGGGCGATGACAGACTGGGGGCAGGGGATAATACTTTGTTTTCCTCTTCGTCGGAAGGCTCCTTGAAGACTTGCCCTTCTCCCGTTGTTGTCTTTGATGTTATGGGGGGGGTTTTGTTTTCTGGTTCTCCTTTAGTCAAAACGACTGTCCACTGTCCGGCTGATCCTTGTCCTCTACCGTTGTCTGATTGTGTTTTCTCCCCTTCCATTGTTTCTACAAAAATTTCTACCAGCTCTGAGGGTAGTTGTATCAGATATGCTCTTAGAAATAGGGATATGTCCTTTGAGGGGTCAGGAGAGAAAGGTCTTTCTGATTTGTCTTTGCGTGTGGCGGGGAAAGGTCGTGGCAGAAAGTCTCTTTTGTCCAAAGCACAAGATCGGGCAAAGGTGGATTTAGAGATGGGGACACAATCTTCAATTGAATGGGCACTTAGAGCAGTGAAAGCCCAGGCGGGGTCTCCCAAATGAAATTTATGTCCTTTAATTGTCGGGGGTTGGCGAATCCCCTCAAAAAATCGTCTCTTCGAAGGCTGGTGGAGTTAAATCAGCCGGATGTTATTCTGCTTCAGGAAACTTTGTGGGGTAGTGAGGAGGTTGTTAGGGTTTTAGAATCTTTGCTTTCTGGTTGGAAGTTTGTGGCTATGGATGCAAAGGGACGTTCTGGAGGTCTGGCCTCAGGATGGAAGGTTCAAAGCTGTAGGTGTGACTGTTCTTGGGAAATTCATTCTGGTGTGGGGTTGGCTGTATGGGACTCTGAGCTTGGAAAGACTCTCACGATTCTTAACATCTATGGGCCATATTTGAACAGAGTTAGCTTTTGGGATTCTTTGTTCCATATGGACCTTTTCGAAGACACTGAGGTAATTATGGGGGGTGACTTTAATCTATCACTGGGAGCATCTGAGGTCTGGGGGCCTAGGGCTGCTTCAGATATTTTGGCTAATTTTTTCATTCAATATTTTGCGAGGAAGGATCTTCTGGATATCCTCCCGGCAAAGCTTGTCCCTACATGGAGAAATAAGAGAGCAGGGGATCAAAGGGTAGCTAAGAGATTGGATCGGTTCTTGGTGGCTGAATCTTTGGATCTTGGGGTGGATCTGGTTCGGCAGTGGGTGGGGACAGGTGGGATTTCTGATCATTGCCCCATATTTCTGGAATTGCGGGGACATAGGAGGAAACCCCCTAGTCCATTCAAATTTAACTCCAGCTGGTTGAAGGAAGAGGGTTTTCAATCTTTGGTGAAGGAGATGTGGAATCATCGTCCACAAAATTCTTTGGAGCATGCGGGGGTACATTTTTATCAAAATATGAAACGCATAAAGGAGGATACTATCTCTTGGGCTCATGCTAAGCGGGTGAATGATGATTTGATATTGAGGAACTGTGAGTTGGCTATTGACAGATTGCTTCACAGTTCGGGATTGGGGTTCTTGGATGAACAGAGTAAGGACGAACTCATTACTTTGGAAAAGAAGCGGAATGTAATTTTCTGTGAGCGAGAAGAATTGTGGAGGTTGAAGAGCAGAGCAATTTGGCTTCAGTGTGGAGATGAGAATACAAAATTTTTTCAAGCTTATGCTAAGGGGAGAAAATTTTCCAATTCTATTTGGGAGCTGCCTTCAGCTGAAGGGGACCAGTGTCTAGTTTCGATGGGCTGGCTGATATGGGTGTTAGATATTTTGGGGATTTATACTCTGCACAATCTGGAGCTACTATTGCTGAGGTCATTCGGGTGGCACAGCTCTTTCCCCGATTTGTGGATGAGGAGGAAAACAGGATGTTGATGGGGGAAGTTTCGATGGAGGAGCTGTCTGGGGTTCTTCACTCGTTTCAAAAAGATAAAAGCCCGGGGCCTGATGGTTGGAATGCTGAATTTTTCTTGGGTTTCTTTGAATTCTTCGGTGAGGAGCTTTTGTCAGTTGTTGAGGAATCTCGTAAGGCTGGGTTTATACATGGCCCGCTCAATACTAATTTTATTGCTCTTATCCCAAAAGTGGATAACCCTGCAAGTTTTGAGGATTACAGGCCCATATCACTTTGCAATTGTTTATATAAGATCATCTCTAAGGTTATTGCAAAGCGTCTCAAATCTATTTTGTCTGAACATATTTTTAGTGAGCAATTTGGGTTTCTGGAGGGACGTCAAATTCATGAGGCCATTGGAGTTGCTCAGGAAGGCCTTCATACTTTGAAAGTTCAGAAGCAGAAAGGAGCAGTGATTAAGATTGATCTCTCAAAGGCTTACGGTCGGGTCAGTTGGCTATACATTAGGATGCTGCTTACACACCTGGGATTCTGTTATGATTTTGTAAGATGGATTATGGCTTGTATCAGTACGATGAGTTTTGCAGTTATCATAAATGGAGCTGCTAGCCCTTTCTTCCATGCGGGAAGGGGTCTTCGTCAAGGGTGTCCTCTTTCTCCCCTTTTGTTTCTTCTTGTTGCTGAAGGTCTCAGTCGCTTTATATTGTCTTCAAAAGCGGAAGGGACTTTTCGTGGAATTTCCATCTCCCAGGTATTGTATATTACACACCTTCTTTTTGTTGACGATATTATGATTTTCACCAATGGATCGAGACAGGATATTGATAAGGTGTCTGAAGGACTAACTCTGTTACAAGCTGCTACGGGTATGGTGGTAAATATTGGAAAATCCACTATATCATGCTCGAACTTATCTGAACAGGAGACATTCAGTATTTCCCATCGTTTGCCTTTTAAAATTTTGGATTTGGATGCTGGGATAAAGTATTTGGGGTTTTTCTTAAAACCAAACTCTTTCCTGAAGGCAGATTGGCATTGGTTATTGACCAAATTGGAGAAAAGACTAAAAATTTGGAGTCATAAATGGCTCTCTCGGGCTGGGAGACTGGTGCTGGTAAAATTTGTGTTGGAAGCAATACCCGTCTACTAGATGTCCCTTGCATGGCTACCTAAGGGGATTTTGGAATAGGTTCGCAGGCTGTGTTTTTCTTTCCTGTGGAGAGGGTACATGATCATAGGGCTATGGTGTGGGTGAGGTGGGAGAAAATTGCTGTTCCCAAAGCTTTGGGAGGGTGGGGGTTAAAAAATATTTTCCTTTTTGCAAAGGCATTAGGAGCAAAAGTCTCATGGAGACTTATTCATACATAGAGTCTCTGGACTAGAGTAGTGTATCATAAATATATTGCTCCATTGACTCTCATTGAGTGGATTCGGTTGGCTGACAAATCTCGGTCAAATTGCTCAGTGGTCTGGAAAGCGGTGGTAAAGCATTTTGATCTGGTTGGCTCTGGTTTGGTGTGGAGAATAGGTAATGGGAGAATGGTTCGTATTGGGATTGATCCTTGGGTAGGCTGTGGGAGGGATAGTGTTCTTCCTGAGGAGCTACGATTACACTTGGAAACAAGAGGGTGTCTTTTTATTGCTGATATTGAGGATCAGGAAAATTCTTCTTTATGGCATCAAGGATGGATCAGTGCTCAGAGACTTGATATTCATGATGATTTGCTGGAGGCTTGGGAGGGATTTATAAGGCAGTTAAGGGTTTCAAATGTCAGATTGTCTAATAGGGATGATAAATTGGTTTGGGATTATCATCCTTCAGGGTGTTATACTCCTAAACATGGTTATATTCAGCTCAATGTTTTGGTCCATGATCGAGAATTGGTTGGGTGGTGGAAACAACTGTGGAAGCTAAAATGTTCGGGTAAGGCCAAGTTACTCTTCTGGGCTATTTTGGAAAATAAAGCTCCAACATGGGACATTTTGCAAAAGAGATTTCTTGAAGGTCCAGGATTTTGTGTGCTGTGTCGGAAGGCTGAGGAAACAATTCATCATCTCTTTGTTCAATGTAGTTTTTCTCAAACTATATGGACTGAAGTGGGTAAACAGTTGGGCTACATCGGGGGGTGGCAGGGAGATTCTTCTCTCAATGCTTTTCAAAGTTAGTGGTCGGGCCATAAAAATCTTCGAGCTGTTCCCTGTATCTTTGCTTGGGGGATTTGGTTAACTCGCAACAAGATTATTTTTCAGGACTGTAGAATATCGATGGAGTCTGTTGTGGCTCATATTGTTGCAATTTTTCAACATTTTAGGGAACCTGAGAAGCTCCTCAAGAATAGGCCTGTGCGGGAGGAACTGATTGACAAAGCTATTCCCTGGGGCTTCTTTGATGGAGCATCTCAAGATCGACAATTGAGCTGTGGTGGGGGTGGTGTACTGTACAAATCTGAGTCTTATTATTTTCATTTCTCGGCTGGATTAGGGAGGGGATCAAACAACCATGCTGAATTAATGACACTCAGACTTTTGCTTTTATTTGCATTGGAACATGGTTGTTTGTCTTTACAGGTTTTTGGTGACTCTATGTTAGTTATTGAATGGGCAAAAGGGGTTGTTCAGTGCCATGTGATGATCCTTTTACCTATTCTGGAGGAGGTGTTTCGCATAAAGCAACATTTTAATCATCTTTCTTTTACTCATGTCTTTCGAGAACGGAATGGGGTGGCTGATCAGTTATCCAAGGAAGCGATACAGTGGCATATAGACTATGGCGTATGGAGGACCTCTGTTCACTCTAGTGAGGGTTCATTCAGCTATTATCATAGGCCGTTTCATGAAGAGTTGTTGGAACAACAGGGAGATTTTACATAGATTCTGTGATCTGTCAACTAATACTATTATGTATCGCGAGGGATGGGATAGTAAATTGTTATGATATGAGACAGAGTATATACGACTTAAACGGTGGTATGATGCAGGACAGCTTGTGTCCTATCACATTGATTTGGGCATGATTTTTAGTAACGAGCGGATATGTTTTTTTTTTCCAGCTTTTGTGACATGGTAATGAGCAGAGCTTCTATGACAGGCTGGGTCAACCTTTTGAGCATTTGAAATTATCATAGATTTCTATCTGTGACAGCAAATGATATGCATATGGAGTATATTTTTGAACCGAATTCCTATGACAGGCTGATTTTTGATTAGTTTAATATGAGAAAGCAAATTTATGAATTGGATATTCATAATTGCCGTGTTGTTTCTAGCTGAGTCTGGGACAGCTATGTAACTTTTGGGTAATATGCGACTGATAAATCATGACAATGTAGGGATCCTTAGTGATTCTATTACATGTGCAGCTGTAATTTTGTTCTTCTATGAAATAAAATTAAGAATTTTTTCTAAGGAAAAAAAAAAACATAACGTGTTCAAAAATAAATTTCAATTGTTTATCAACAGTAGCATAATTGAAAGTGAATATGATTAAATCTAGTGGGTATTGTTGGATAAATACTAGCATGTGTATGTAAATGAGTATTATGGTTATTTGATTCAAATCAATTGAAAATAAAATAGAGAACACACATACCTTATGAAATCTCATACCCATAACAAAATGTTCACAAGGCTTTCTTAATATGGGTTAGGGACAAAAAAGTGCCTCATTTAAACCTATACTAGCTAACCTAAATTCATGTATATCACTAGAGATGGAAAGTGGGGTGCACTAGTAGAGAGAAAATTGGGGGTGATGAGTGATTAAAGGTTCTTAGCACGAGGAAAAATTATGTTGTCAAATAGATGAGAATAATATATACGGTAATCCATAATGTATACACATAATAAAAGGATATTATCATTTTTAAATTTATGAACTATATTATATTAAAATCAAATCAAATATAATATAATATAATAAAAGAGGTAAAATATAAATGAACAACCTTACCAAGAATATGCATGTAACTAACCTATTCAAAACCATAAACAAGATTATATGTGTGTGTGTGTGGTGTGCCATGTGTCGAAAGAAAAAGAGGTGGAGAGATATTATATGGTGGAAGGAATGGGAGGTGAAGGTTTTTTTTAGTTAGCAAAGAAAACAAACAAGAAGGAGGTGAGAAAATTTGTTTAGCTGATATAGTTTTAGTGGAGGTATACTCGGGGGCTCTCAACAACATAGCTCAGAGGTTGGTTTGGTAAGGAGCAAGGCTCAAGGGATTTCAACAACACAACTCAAATGTTGATTTTGTAAGAATAAGTTTGGGCTACTCTTTCGCTCAAGAACACTCAACTTGGGCTCTAACATGTAAACAAGTTCATATAACCATTGTTTATTTTGTTTTGTTTGTGAAGTATTACAAATTACCACTTTTGTCTTAGTAGTTGGATTTCATTCCTTACCAAGAATATACATGTAACTAACATAAACAAAAAGATATACACACACGATAAAAAGAAAGCATGGTTTCCATGTGGCAAAAGAAAAAAAGGTGGTGAGATATTATATGGAGGAAGGAATGGAAGGCAAATGCATTTTTTATAGGGAAAGAAACGGACAAGAGGGAGGTGAAGAGACTTGTTTAGCTAGTATAGATTTAGGGGAGGTGGGATCGGGGGCTTTCAAGTTTAAACAACACAACTCGAAGGTTGGGTTGTAACATGTAAGCAAGTTCATATAACCATTGTTTAATTTGTTTGTGAAGTATAACAAATTGCCACTTTTGTCTCACTAGTTGAATCTCTTCACTTAGTGGAGTAGATTATTTCCCATGGGGTGTACCTCCATTGTTACTCATCTAATTTATCCATTCTCACCTCATTTCCCGCTACACAATTTTGGTATGACCACTGTTTTTGCTCAAATTAGTATTACCTTATCTAATATATGTATTGTGAGGTGTATGTGTGTGCCCTATGGGAATCATATGGCTTTGTAGACATGAACTGATCTATGATACACATGTTCTATAATGATGTGATATGCTTATTATATCTCGTGATCCTATGATAACATGTTTTTCAATGTTTCGCTTCAATTTTTTTATTCAAGTGATATGCAAATATTCATAATTATGTGATATGCTTACTGTAACTATGATCTATGATACCATGTAACTTATCAATGTTTTAAGTTTTTTTGAAGTAATATGCAAATGTTTTATAATGATGTGATAGTTTGCCTAGATATATAGCTACTTTACATAGTGATATATGTTCTAGAGTAATTAATGTTTTAAATAAATGATGTACTTGTATTTCATAACAATTTCTGTAAATAACTATGTTTATTTTGATATTACTAATCTACCATATATTGAATAAATTGAGTTGATAACAAAATGTGGCATCAATAACTATCAATTGTTTATGAATAGTAACATAATTGAAAGTGAATATGATGAAACCTGGTTATTGTTGGATAAATACTAGCATATGTGTATGTAAATGACTATTATGAGCATTTTATGCAAATCAACTTGAAGATAAAATGAGAACAAGCATACCTTATGAGAGCTCATAGCCATAAAAGAATGTTCACACTTTTAAAATGGAAGAGTTTCTTAATATGGGTTGAGGATGAAAAATACCTCATTAAACTTGTATTAGTTAACCTAAATTCATGTGTTGCATTAGAGATGGCAAGTGGGATCACTCATGCATTTTGAGAGGGAAAATTGAGGACAATGAATAATTAAAAGTTACAGAATATGTGAGAATTAAAGGAAAATTGGATTACCAAATTGGTGAAAATAATATATATAGTAATCCATAATATATACACATAATAAGACAATATAACAATTTTTAAATTTTATAAACTATATTATACTAAAATGCATACAAAAGAAAATGTAATATAATATAATAATAATAAACAAAATAAAAGGTAAAAGAGACCTCAACAATTTTATCATGTAATTAACATATTCAAAATAAGCAAAACTAGATTTGGAATTATATATTTATATATATATATATATAAACATGGTTGACATGTGTCAAAAGAAAAAGAGGCGGAGAGATATTTTTTTTTAGGTTAGGGAAATAGGTAACTCGTCGGGATTACCTGGGCGAGGCCTATATAGAGGAAGGAATGGAAGTGCAAGGGTTTTGTTTTTAGGTAAAGAAACAAGAGGTAAAGAGATTTGTTTAGGGTTTTGTTTTTAGGAAAAGAAACGAGAGGTAAAGAGATTTGTTTGTAGGGGCGGCGGCGGTAGACTCGGGGGCTCTCAACAACACAGCTCAAAGGTTGGTTTTGTAAGGAGAGTTTTGGGCTTATCTTGGGCTCACGAACACTCAACTTCAGCTCTAACATGTAAGCAAGTTCATATAACCATTCTTTAATTAATTTGTGAAGTATTCCAAATTGTCATTTTTGTCTCAGTGAATAGATTTCATTTCATTTCCGTATATTGTATTTATGTTGTAAATGTAATTGATATCAAGTCTTTTTTTTATTGCATTTAAAATGAAAATATAACTTTCAAAAAACCCTATTACATTTTGGTACCAACCCATTTTGTTACTAGAACCACTGTTATGGAGAGTTTGGCTTGTGGGTATGTTGGTATAGAACCACTGTTATGGAGAGTTTGGCTTGTGGGTATGTTGGTATAGAACCACTGTTATGGAGAGTTTGGCTTGTGGGTATGTTGGTATAGTATGCAAGCTCTAGTTAAAATTTATTACCCTAGCTCTGGAGTCATTACATTTTGGTACCAACCCATTTTGTTACGAGTGTTATGGAGAGTTTGGCTTGTTATTACCCTAGCTCTGGAGTCATTACATTTTGGTACCAACCCATTTTGTTAAGAGAACCAGTGTTATGGAGAGTTTGGCTTGTGGGTATGTTGGTATAGTATGCAAGCTCTAGTTAAAATTTATTACCCTAGCTCTCGAGTCATTGGAGTTTGTGGGTATGTTGGTATAATATGCAAGCTCTAGTTAAAATTTATTACCCTAGCTCTCGAGTCATTGGAGTTTTTTGGACCCATGTTGCTATGAATATTTTAAATTGGAGCTAGAGTTTCTTGAACCCATGTTATTATGATCTCTTAAATTGTTAGCATTGTTGAACTCTTTCAAACCCAACTCTTGCCTTTTAAGAAATCCCATACAGAATCAGAAAATGAAAGGAACTGCATTCAAAAAGTTAAAAAACTAGACATTCAATTTTTTTATTTTTTATTTTTCAAGCCTGGTAGTACAGAATCAGAAAATGAAAGAAACTGCATTCAAAAAGTAAAAATCTAGACATTCAATCCCGAAGTAAAGATTGAAACTTTGAATTTCTTACTTTCTGAAAAGAGTTCCTTCCATTTCTCACCTCAAGCTTGTCAAAAATTACCTGATCCATCAAACATTAGGTAATATCATTTATATACTTCTACTTTAATAAATTACTAGTTTGTGATTTGGAGTTAACAATAACCAGCATGTTGTAGTAGACTATTTAATACAACCTCAGCAGGCATGTCACCAATCGGGCTTAAGATCCAACAAGTGACATGCCTGCTACCCTGCATTAAATGGCTTGCAGCAGGCTGGTTATTATTCCCCGTGATTTGGTCCCTTCCTAGAAAATCATCCTCAGTTTTTAATAATTTCTTCTTTTTATGCCATGAAAAAAGAAAACCCTAAATCTAATTTCACCCAACGCTCCCTAAGCTACTGGTTCTTTAGCAGGGTAGCTGATTTTTCGTGAAGTAGCGGGGTGAGGCCCCTTCGGATAGGTTTCAATAACAAGAAAAAAAAAGGTCGCAAGCCACTGAAAGCAAAGCTCCTAGTTTTTCAAACAGAAAGGTTATTTTGATTTGACAGAAATAGTCGCATGCCCTTTACCAGCCTCCAATTTTTAGACTCACAGGTCTGCGGTGGTCATTTTGCTGAGTATTGACAAAATCGGGAAGGAGATTGATGCTATCAAGAGGAAAAATAGTGAGTCTGTGGCTCAACTGGTTAGATGATGAGATTGACAGGAGGTAAATTGCTTTTTGTTGAGGAGAATCGCCCAGAAACCCTTGTCCATATTTTAGTTCTGCTCCACGCCACTCGGTTTGTGCTCCGATTTCCTGGTAAGTTTGTGGCCATCACTCCCATCTTGGACTATCTAACTCAATGCATGTTTTAGAGCTTGGCAGAATTCTCTCAATTTCTTAAAACTCCGGCATGAGCGATTTCCACTGGTGGTTAAAGCCTAGGGAAGATGCCCAGCTTTGGATTGCCTTCTGTCATCAAAATTCGCTGCTTCGACCTCCTGTGCCTCCCCATCTACATGATTACATGCATACAAAGACATATTTGTCAGATGATCGGAGAATCTGAGATCCACCCAAAGGCTTTGTATAACTGTCAAGCGGCCATTAATCTGGGTAGGCTGTAAAGATGGCTGTATTGATTTTCATGTCGAGCTGATTTGAAGGTTTGTGTCGAGCTTAATGTTCATAGCTCTGCTTTGTTTGCCCTGCGCTGCACTAGAATCTACATGGAGACGCAGCATACAATCTTCCCCCTCGGCCTTAAATTATTACAGGCCGCAACGTCGATCTATTTTTATGATTTTTTTGCTGATTTACAGTAATCCCTAAAAGGAAATGGGTTCTATATTATTAGCGCATTAGGAGTGAGCTAAACTCTAAAAACTTTTGTATCCTTGAAGGTGAAATTTGTTCAGTGGCAATTTGTAAAATAATTGTAATTTTGGTTGCAAAAATGGATTCTGCTTTTTAGATAACCTTTTGGATAACTTTCAAAGCATCTAGATTATACAATTTGAACAAATTGAAACTGCAATTTCAACAATTCTTGCCAAATAGTCTAGAGTTTAGCTCACTCCCACTAGATATCCCACATCCAAGAAAAAAACAAATTAACCTTCCACTAGATTCAATCTCTACAAGTGTCATGAAACAAAATATTTTCATTAAAACATAAATCGCTTTCTATTACTGGCAACAGCATCTTATTTTCTAATGTTATAGACACCATAAGTGATTTGTGACTAATTATGGCTATGGATTGTTGTAATGGCTATGACAAATAGAGATATTAATAAATAATTAATAAACTTATTTTCTTCATTCTTTTGTATAATAATTAAAAATAATAATATCTAAAATTTCATATATATTAAGAAATGTGGCATAAGTTTATTTCTGAAAGTATGAGTGAAGCATATTAAATCTGAAGGAAACCACACAATATGCTAGATGATTTTTAAAGGTGAAGTTGGAGGAAGGAACAATAAGGCTTGGATTGAGGAAGTAAAAGGAGGTTTGGTTTTAAGCCATATACCTCCCTTGAGAAGGCCAAAAGGTTATGACATTATTTAAGGATACAACACTAATTTGTTGTATTAACGAAGAGAAAAAATTGCACCTCTCTCTAATGGAGGTAACTTAGGAGTTGTTTGAAGAAAAATTTCAATCTAGATACCTATTGCATTAGTACAAGGACCAACATAAAAGTTCCTTCCGTGCAATAAGGCAAAATGGAAGACCTATTGATATATACGAAGCAGAATAATTCACGGATTTGGTTACAAATGTGGGATACATTGCCATGGATGATGAGAGACATGCATAGATGTTTATTCTTGGACTTGATCCATTGGTTAGAACATATGTTCATATGTGGAAACCTTCCACAATGGAAGAGACTTTCAAATTATCCCACTAAGCTCAGCAGATGGTAGATTTGGGTTTAGCAAGTGAGTCATCTAGGGGATGCAAGGTGCCTTTTTATGGCTATTTCAAGGAAAATATCAATAGAATTGGGGGTAGATGTTTGGGACTTAGTCAAGGGTAGTCACTTCTTGCTAGAGCATTTAGTGTGGTGTCTATAATTTCCTCATTTGGCCAGGGAAACCATAATCAATCTAGAGGAGCTTTTGGTAGAGGTTAAGGCTTGAGATGCAGAGGTCATCTTTTTGGTATCTGACAGAGTCAATCAAAAGGGTCACAATAAATCGGTTGTTGGAATTTCGAGGGACCACATCTTCAAATTAATTGTCGAACATAACAAAATTGGATAGTGTGATGGAAAAGCTAAAGGTAACCAATCTCAAGGCAACCACCTCATCTATGCATTGTGAGCCATCATTAGCTTAAACATCAGGCCATTCTCATAGAATCCTTTGGTACAATCAATAATGTTTCTCTTTTTCGTTTTATTTGCATCGGTGGTACATATAGTTTTATCTCACCCTCGACTTTAAGAAAATATGGGTTGGCAGCCCATAAACGTGATAATTTTAATTATGTTGAAATGGCATCTGGGATAAAGCAATTGGTAGGTCCTATTGTGGAAAATTACATGGTGGACCTATATGAACCTCTATAGCACACCCATAGGTGCCTATGATTTTATTATAGGGATGGAGTGATTGGAAACCCATGAAGCCCTCTTTGATTGTTACCATAAAAAGATTCATTGTGCAAATGATGAAGGGGAGCCAATAGTGATTCAACAAATCAAATGCCATGTTTACCTTCGTTTCATTTTAGTAATGAAGGTATGGAAACGTCTAAGAAAAGGATGTAAAATTTGTGCAATTGAAGTTGTTAGTGAGAATAGTGATCTTGCCCCTAATACGAAGATGTGTTTCTTTCATAACTACTGCAAATACCTCATGTTAGATAGAATGACTTTACCATTACCCTTAACCTTGGAATAGAACTTATATCAAAGAATCATTATCGATTGCCAATACCTGAACTTAATGAACTCACTACACATCTTAACAAGCTTTTGGATCCCATAATGATTAGACCAAGTGTGTCTCCTTGGGGAGCATGATTATTTTAATCTAGAAGGATGGCACTCTTTGTCTGGCACTCTTTCGCTCTACATTAATTATAGGGACTTGAACAAAACTACAGTAAAGAATAGATAACTCATTCCTTGAATTGGTGATGTATTTGACTAGCTGAAGGGAGCTTCAGTGTTTTTTAGAAATTGATTTGTGTTTTGGATACTGTCAACTTAGATTTAAGAAGCGGGGTGCTCACAAAACAACCTTTTAGACTCGATTTGGGCATTTTGAATTTCTAGTAGTATCTTTTGGGTTAACCAATGCCCCTATAGCTTTTATGAATTTAATGAACAATCTATTTAACAAATATTTGAACCACTTTGTGTAAGTTTTCTTAATGATATTCTCATATATTCTTGTAATGAAAGGGAAGATCAAGAACATTTAAGACTTGTTATTGATCCATTTGGACCAAATTCCAACGAAAAGTTTTGACGTTTTGCTAGAAAATGTCATTTCACATATTGTGAGAATTGCGACAAAAAGCCCAATTTTTGTTTGAATTGCCACGTCGGTATTTCGACTTTCCCAATTTTCGTCACAATTCTAACGGTATGTGAACCAACTTTTTCCAGGAAAACATTGGAACTTTTCGTCAAAATTTGGTCCAAATGGACTAGTCCTCACTGTCTTCATGACTTTCCAAATGCACCTTATACCAAAAGAAAATTCACTAGTTATGGCATGCAATTAGAAGAGGATATAGCTATAGACCCCTATAAGATCCAGGCAATAATGAAGTGACCAGCATCGAAGAATGCCCAAGAGGTATGTAGTTTTATGGGGTTGGCAAGATACTATAGAAGATTTATCAAGGACTTTTCAAATTTTGCCAACCCTATTATCTCTCTTCAATGGACGAGAAACAAATTCATAAGGACAGAAGAATGCAAGTATGCATTGAGAGAACTAAAGAAATGCTTAACAAGATCCCCTATTCTTAGAGCTCCTTATATGGAGAAGGATTTCTTGGTCTACATAGAATGCAAGAAGAAGGTGTGGTAGCCTATGCATCTCAAAAACTGGAGAATCATGAAAGGGACTATCCTACTCATGATTTAGAATTAGTTGTAGTATTAGTGGTGGTAAAAATATGGAGACATGATCTAATTGGTAGAAGATTTGAATTAAGGATTGATCATGACAGTCATCAGCACATCTTCACTCAAAGAAACCTCAACATTCTCCAATGATGTTGGAGTGAGTTGTTTAGTGAATACGATTTTGGGATTTCCTTTATAAAAGGAAAGGAAAATAGAGTAGTAGATGCATTCAGTCGGAGACCTAGAATTCAAACAATGATCTTCTTGATGGTGGAATTAAGAAACCAAGAACTAAGCCACCTCCATGAACACCCCTAGTACAAGGAGATCATGCTTGTTTTAGAAAAGAAGTAAATGATGCAATATGAAGGTTATTCATTACATACAAATGGACTCTTACAATATTTGAGAAGAACACATACCTAATAATTAGGATGTTCAAAGAACAGTACCAGTCAAAGCTAATCATGCATCCTATGCAATCCACCCAAGTGTAGCAAAAATGTATAACAAAATGAAGGAATTTTTCTTTTTGCTTGGTATGAAGAAGGATATCATTCACTTTGTTACCCAATTCCTAGAATTCCAATAGGTCAAGGAAAACCATTGTCATCCTGTTAGCTTGCTCCAACCCAATAACATCCTGGAAAACAAGTGGGAAGTTGTATTCTTGGATTTTATTGTTGGTTTTCTCATGACCTGCAATAGCAAAATTGCATTATGGTAGTTGTGGAACTCTTAACCAAGAGTGCTCACTTCACTCCTATTAAGAGTATTTATGATCTGACATCCATAGCTCAGACATTTCTCAAGTAAATTGTATGATTACATGGCTTACCTAGAAAACTTATTTTAGATCAAGACCCTTGTTTCACTTCTTGATTTTGGGCCTACCTTTATACATCCTTTGAAGGTGCCTTCCTGGTAACAGAACAGGTGCCTCCATTCTCCAAGAGAACGGCTACTCAGAACTAAGCTAAGTCTACCAGTACTAGACTGGTCGACATCGTGGTCCCAGACCAGATGTCTACCATTCAACAGAATGGTCACTCAAAACTGGGTTGAGTCTACCCAGGGAAGAGCTAGGTCTATATCATGGTCCCAGACCAGATATCTACCATTAAACATAATGGTCACTCAACACTGAGTTGAGTCTTCACCGTGGTCCTGGACCAGGTGGTCCCATTCTCCTAAGAGAAGGGCTCTCGATGCTGCTTAGAAAATCAACATACACTAGTAGTTAAGCCAACATGAATTACCTCAGAAAAATTTGTAGTTTTTGGATGAGAAATGAAAATGAAATAAATAGTCATTTGGGGTGACCTTGACTAAAGTTTCAAGCTCTAGTCAAATTCACCTACGACTCAAGAGAGGTTGGGATAAAAATGTCAATTATTGGCTAAATCATTGGACTAGAATAAAGGAGACCATTCTATAGAATATTGAAACCATTAAAATTACTATTACATCTAAATTTAAGGAGAAATATGGTGTGATAAAAGAATTAGTACATAAGTGAATGAAGATATTATAAAAAGGTAATTAACCGTAATAATAAAAAAGGGTGTTGGACTCCATAGTAAAAGAGTGTTGGATTATTCTTAAAACATCAAAATCTATTTTTTGTGATACTAAGAAGGTGGTCTCTTGAAATGTCATGTGTACACCAGCATTAGTTCTCAATTTCAAAATATTTGTAGCAATACCAATGTTACTAACTTTTAATTGTTGATGTTTGTAGCATCGATAGATCCTTCCACTAGGATTTTGTGTCTAACTAGTGGAAGTCATCACTAATACCTTTCATACATCCTTCATCGGGTGGGCCATTACCCCCAGAACGAGAGCCCATCTTTTATCTTTTAATAAAATCATTGAATGTTTTTTTTAATCTTTTAATAAAATCATTGAATGTTGGTTTTTGCCCATTAGAGTTTTCCACGATAAAGAATTGTCGTTGTAATTGATTTCATGTTTATTATGCTGCATTTTATTGGTTAAAATATCATTGAATTTTTGTTTATAATTACATAACTATCGAAAACAAAAACCGAATCTAGTATTTAGAAATTAACATGGTATCACAACCAATTCAGCTACATGCGAGGGGAATCGTTTAAAAAGGAGTTCACCGTAAATTTAAAAAAAACAACAGTATGGGTCATATGGGTTGTACAATCACCATACCGTCATACAACCACATGTGTGTAGTCTACAAAGAGAGGTTTGGGGGTCGAGGCTGAGGTAGCACATGGGCTAAGCAAAGCAAAGGATGTGCACAAAGGAGGCAGGACACAGGGCGCGCAGGAAAACAAAAGGCTGCAAGAGTGAAAGGCAAAGCAAGCCATGCCGCAAGTGGAGAGAAGCTAGCAGGAAGAAGGCGACGAGATGTAGCAGCAGAAGGCTACATAAGAGTTGGGTTGCGACAAAGTTGTCGTCGAGGAAACCAAAGTCACCCAGATTGCAGAGCAGTTGCACAAGAAGCTGAGCAGGAGTCAACGGGAGATCGGGCAGTTGAGGAAGCATTGCGTAAGGAGTGGAAACCACCAGCCAGTAGAGGAAGCATAGCGTAAGGAGTGGAAACCACCAGCCAGAGATGCGGTAGTGGAGCCGCAGGTTGAGGTGCAGGAAACAACAACTAGGAGATTTCCCTGGTCGTAGAAAAGGCCAATAGCTAATAGTCATCATAGGGGAAGCATCCGCAACCACCGACAGGAGAAGGATCCATGGGCATTAGTAGCAACGCGGGTGACGAAGTTGGAGCTCGGGAGGCAAGTAAGGAGCTGCAGGGAGACACGGGGTAGGAGGCTCGAGCAAAGGAGAAAGGTTGTCGATAAGGACCAGCCGTCGCAACACAATAGTCGCAGCAGCCGCCAAATAGTTGCAGGCAAGCCTAGCAAACCACAATTAACCCAAGACAAACCATGAGCCTCAAAGGAAACCACTGCCAAGATCGAAGAGTTGTTGGGCAACCCAGACACAGTCGAGCAACGAGCAGAAAGCTTGAGTAGCCTATAAAAGTATTCGAGGAATGAGCAAAAGGACTCGGGCATCCCCAAACAGATCTTGGGCAGCAGCGAAAGAGTACAGGTAGCCTTGGGCAGTTTCAGGTAGAGTTCGAGCAGCATATCTAGGCAACAAAGTCTGAGCACATTCTTCAGGTAAATTCCTTGTTATATTTTTATTTGGAAATAGCCACAATAGGTTTTAGGTATGAAGATAGGATGGAGTGTGCATCCAACTACAACCCTTGGCATGCGTGGAATGCGAGGGTTACATTGGTTCTGATGGAGAATGGGTTGTAGGAGTTTGCAAACACAATAGTGACCCCACCAATGGATCCAAAGGACCTGGATGCTCATAATTTGAAGGATGTGAAAGCCAGGAAGATCATCTTAGAGGTGGTGAAGGGTCATTTGATCCCTCACAAGAAGAAGTCAACCAAGGCTATGTGAGAAGAAGCGCTGACGACATTGTATTAGAATGACAACCAGTATAGGAAGATGGTATTGAAGGAGGAACTTAGGAGCACCAAGATGTCTAGATTAGATACACTAGCTTATAATCTTACCAAGATCACACAACGTCATGATAAGTTGGCAGTAGTTGGAGAGACACTGAGAGATCTAGAGTTGGTGAGGATTGCTCTGAAGGGCTTCACCAAGCCATGGTCACCCTTTGTCAAAGGGATCATTGCACAAGAAAGTATTCCTAACTGGAGAAGTTGTGGGATGACTTCATCCAAGAGAAGATTCAAGCCATGGTCACCCTTTGTCAAAGGGATCATTGCACAAGAAAGCATTATTAACAGGAGAAGTTGTGGGATGACTTCATCCAAGAGAAGATTCAAGAGGAATTTCTATATGGAAGCCAACAAAAGGGTGATGATGAGGATAACGTTTCTCTTGTTCCTCATGCAAAGAGGAGCAAGGAAATACAGGTAGAGAGTCAGCTTCACATGTGAGGAAGAAGAAAGACATGAGAAAAGTAATATGTTTTGTGTGCTAGAAGTGTGTCCACTATGCTTCACAGTGTTTAGAAGTAAAGAAAGGGAAGAGTAAGCCTCAACAAGAAGCAACATCTGCAAAAGCTCAAGTCAAGGAATTTGCTGAGAAGTTTGAGAAGGATTTCTCGTTAGTCTTTTGTCTTTCTAGCACAGTTTTCGGTAGTGCCTAGTTCGTGGATAGTGGGGCTTTTCGTCACATGACGGGGACACATGAGTTATTCACCAAGTTGTCAAAGACAAACTCGGATTTGCATATGGAGCTTGGTTAACATGCCAAGTGTGTTCTAAAGTGAGTTGGGACAATCAAGTTCCAGCTAGACTTAAGAGGATCTATGTGGGTGGCAGAGATGTGTTGTAAGTTCCGAAGCTTAAGATGAATTTGCTCTCAATTTTGGAAATGGAAGACAATGAATACACAAATTCTTTTGAAGATGGTCGAGTTCTTATTCGGCCAAAGGGATCTAGCATAAACAGCATGAGTTCTTGCTTCCATAGAGGGCAAAGCATATAGGTTGCAAGGTAAAGTTATAGGTGGATCCAAGGGGATCTTGGATCATGGATCGATGTCAATGAATAAAGAACAAGGAGCAGAAGGATCTGAAGAATGAGCAGAGTTCACAAACTTCTAGTGTGTGGATTCAACCTTCAGATTGGAAAAAAGACTTAGCCCCTTCCAGTTCTGTCAGGAGACCTGGTTGGTACAAGATGGCATTAATGGATACTCAAAAGAAGAAGGCTCCTAGGATCACATTGAGTGAGAGTGGTCCTTTGACGAAGTTTCCAAACTTCAAGGCACTGATATGTAGTGCCATTCATTTCGTGACTTCCAGTGATTAGGGAGCAATTGCCCAACGGGGTTGGAGGGATGCTAGTGTGCAACAGTGTGCCAAGGTCAAAGGGAGTACCAATTCTAAGTGGCTCTTCAAAAAGTATCTTCATCACTAAGTGGGAGTGTTGATGTCTGTAGCATCGAACAGGTACTTCCGCTAGGCTTTTGTGTCTAACTGGTGGAAGTCGTCACTAACACCTGCCAGATTTAAGAGAGTCACTTTAATTAAATGAACTGTTGAAGTGAATGCCTTTTTGTGATAGATGGATTTTAATTGAAGTCAAATGCCTAAATATCTGGCATTAGTGAGTTAATTAAATCCTAACCATCAAATCGTAAGGTGAAGGTGAGATCTAATCTCAACCGTTGATCACTTTGGAGAACTAAGGTTTTGGATTTAGGGCAAACTAAAGATTATAAAAGGCAAGCTAAGTAAGAGGAGACACAACAGATACACACACAGTTTGTACCTGAACCTTCTAATGCGATGATTTTGTACCTAAACCTTCAGCCAATGTTTACAAACTAATTCAGTGCAAGTAAAATTCCAGTACTTTTGTGCTACCCTTAAAGGAGCATGCAATCATTAAAGAGAAGCTTCTATAGCAAACTTGCCCTGGGCAACCTCGTCAAATTACGCAACTTTTTTATTTGCATAAGCTTTTCCAATATATTGTGGGAAAAGATTTTGTGAAATAAGAATTTCATGCAGCAAATATGAAAAGGCAAATCCATAAATCATGCAAAACAAACAATATTGCCATTTTTAAAAAGCATTGTTTCCAAACTTCTATAGTACAGACAGATGATGGAGACCATGAGATTTTGAACAAGTGTTTCAGTAATATTCTCAAATGTTACTTGATACCGTCAACAAAGTTAATGAAGCAACTACGTGAAACGCATCCATAAATCATGCGATACGAACAAGAATGCCATTTTGAAATAATATTATCTGCAGGTGGCAGGAAACTATGCATTGAAATTCCATCATACATAGAAATGGTGGAGACCTTGAAATTTCGAACGAGGCTTTAGCCGTTTAGTAATATCCTCTACTTTTCGTCAATACCGTATGCAAAATCCGTTTAGTAATATCCTCTACTTCTCGCCAATACTGTTTGCAATTACATCAAAACCCTGAACACTTGCTCTGCCTGCTTTCCATCGTGTGCTTCCATTTTAGTTTAAGAAGGGAAGCAACCACATTCTTTGAGAACTCAAAGAATTGACAAATAGCCAAAATTTGTGAAGAAATTACAAAATATATATCGCAGCTTTAAATTTGAACACAAGCCTCCATGACACTGGTAGCGAATCTGTCCATTTTGTATCCTTTAGATGCTCAAACAGTAGTTGTAAACAAAATTCAAAAGGTTAAATGTTACATTGCAGGACCAACACGCTCTTCTGAAAATTATGGGGCCATGAGTCCTTCAATTGTATACGACAGCGAATCAGCCCAATCAGATCTAATTAGAAGAGTATGCAAGGTTTTCATGACATCAAAATCTGGGTCCAATTTGCGTTGCCAGCCCTGCAAAAGCCCAAATTAAATTCTCAGTACACTTGCAAGCAATACAAATCCCTTTCAAGTGCCCATCCAAAACATGCCTTGGCCATCCTGCTGACATTCCGTTTCAATTTGATATCCCTTTTTTAAGATGCATCACATACCTCAAGAACCAATGTTGTCACCATAACAGTACATACGTTCCCATCAATGTTCACTTTGTGGCGTCTCACATGTTCAAGCAACTCTTGCATACATTCTGCTGGATGTAGCACATCACCTTCAGGTGAACCCCAAAATTTGAATGAAGACTCGACTTCCTATATGAGAAACAAGTCAATGTAAATGACAAATCACCTCAAACACCAAACAAAATAAACAATACATTAATAAAATCAAAATGCACAAAAGAAAACAAACCTAATACACCATATACAAACATTAGTAAATATTTTGCATCCTGTAATGAAGCAATGAAGGAATCTATGGCAAGTTAAGATGCTTTTTGTGACCAAAATGAAGAAGAATAACCAGTTTTAATCAGGACTACCCTGCAATGGTTTTGAAGGTACTCAAACTCTACATGCTGAACTGTAAGAAAATCACCAATTTAAACTAGTACTATAACATTTCCATAAGCCTGCATTAAAATGGTAGTCTGCAGAATTATGTAAACTCCCAATATTATGTCCATGACTAATTGCAATATGTATAAATAAAAGCAAAGGTTAGCATGGGCATTGTCAACTAGAGGCACATGTTCAAACGCTTAACTCAAAAGATGATTATACCTAAGCCTCTATATGAGAAGTACTAGAGACTCAATTGTTAGGCTAGCCTACGGTTGCATAATACATATAGACCAAAAATTATGATATATCTGAAAATATAAAATGCCTGCTCTAAATGCATCATATTACTGTAAGTTTTTTGAAGTCGTAGAAAATATATTTTAAAGTTTCATTAGTTTATTATTAGTTGCAAGCTAGAGTACACAATATTGTAAAATTAAGAGGGCACTCGAGGACCAAACTCTGTATTGACCAACGCATTGTATAAGCACAAATAGAGACGTAGTTTCAGGATAAAATTACGACTATGTGCCATCCTCTACATATGATCCCTGTTATGAAAACTTGGATAGAACAGATTAAAGAAAGCTTAGACAATGTTGAGAGCATTTATTATTTAGTGTATTGAATACCTTACAAAAAAGTTGATAAGAGGACAAACGATGGAAGACAAAGTAGATATCATGGGTGTAACTTAAACCTCTAATTTAAGCAACAAATCCCCATCTCCACCAGTCATGGAAGAAAATAACTATTCTGGCATCAAATATATTTCAATTTTGTGACAGAAAGCAAAAGTATCAAATATCAGATGCAAAATCTACCTGTATGAATGCATTAGGATCTGGACAGCTCTGGTATCTTGAAAATTTCAAAGTACGCTCTGCAGCTGTCCGGCCGTCCCTTTGTGCAACAGCTTTGAAGAACTCCAAGATATTGAGCCTATCATTCTTGGAAAGTTCCGCTGTCATGCCCACATCAAGGAAAACCACATGAGGTCTGGATCGAAAAAACCGCTTGCTTGAAGTACCTTGTCCCGTTCGAACCAGAATATTTCCAGGATGCATATCTGCATGGATGAAATTGTCCTCCTGACAAAATCCAGAATACAACAGCTCATTCAAAACTGGAATTGATTGGCCACTCGCACATCTGCCTTCTTTTATAGACCAAAAAGACTTGGAAAAAATATAAAATAGCCCATCTCTGTGGGTAACTAAATTAAAAAGCAAATCCATCTTTAGTATTTGAAAATAGTAAAATACGAATTTTGATTGGTGTTTCAGAAGATTTTAAGTTTCAACTTTAGGTTAAATATTTGAGTTCATATCTACATTTCATGAAGTGAAATTTTAACATGGTATCAATGTTGTTTTACAAAAAATATTTTGTTCAACATATAGAGAAGGCAGCAAACTGTGAGAGGGAAATGGTTCTGCGAAGGATTTCAGCGAGTGTGATGCCTAACATGTTATAGTGACTATACCAATCCATGGCACAAGGTACTGTCGGAGGTTGAACTGTTTTCACACTGATTTATTTTGGATGAATTGTTTTGTTTAAGTGGTGATCCAAGGGACTACAGCAACAAAGAACCTCAGAACATCAGGTCTCAGGAAATGTAACTGATTAGAAGGGGCCTCATGATTGGAAATGCAGGTTGCAGATGCTCATGAAAGAGATTCATCTCTGGGGCATAGTCCAAGACAAAGTAACAACTCCTACTAATCCCCAACAGTAGCCTTAGAATGAAAAGATGGTTAGTAAGATGAAGACGATTCATTTGGACTCTGTGAAGGACTGCCTTTTCCCTTGAATTGTAAGGAAATCAATGAAGGCGATGTTCAATGCATTCACAACTCGTTATGAAATTTCAGTATTTTAAAAAGATGCTCTTGAAGAACAAGCTTGCCAAAACAGGCATGATTGATTTACAGGTCATTGCAACAAGCTCAGACATCTACTCATTGTTACTGCTATAATGATTGAAGATGAGGAGTGTGCCTATTCCACTAAATAGTTCCTCTCCTATTTGGGGAGTCTTTGTTTAGCGTGTTTGTGCTCTAGAAAGCCTCCCAACTTATGAAAACTTAAAAGCTATGGGACATCTTCGTCCAAGAAGAATCAAGGTGGGGAACAATGTCAACGTGAAGAGAAAATGCCCAAAATATTGCTCTCATCAGGAAGGTGAGGAATGGTAGAAAGAAAAGTGTACCTGTGAAGGGTAGGGAAGACATATCTTTTTATAACTTTGGTGCTAAAAACCGAAGTCATGTGACTTGTCACAAGAAAGGGCACTTCATTAATCAATGTTCAAAGAAAAATGGGAAGAGTAAGCATCCTCAGATGCAGTTTGTGGGGAATGCAGATACTTAGGCAAGAGTGGGTGTGTTGGCATTCAGAGTTGAAATTATCTTTTCTATGGTTTCATGCCTTTCAACCAATACCAATACTTTGGCAAGAATGGGTGTTGGTTTGTGTGTGCATAATGGAGTGTCTGGAGATATGATATAAAATGAGAAAGTTTTCAGTAAGTTTCAAAAAAAATAATTGGGCATACAATTGGAGTTGGGTGATGAAACTACCTATCCAATGACTAGAATTGGCACCATATCCTTCAAAATGTCTTTAGGTGTTCTTGAATTGCATGATGCTCTTTTTGTTCCCAGTGTAATGAAGAATCTCTTGTTTGTCTCAGCTATTACAGATCTTAAATTAAATTCGGTTTTAATGATCAGCGAAGCATCATAAGAGGTTTGAATCAAAAATTTCCTCAACTTTTGGCCAAAGAGGTACATGAAGGAGGCCTTTACAGGCTTCTTGTTGACATTACAAAGCATGAGGCTTTGGTGCAAGATAGTGGCAAGTTGCGGCACAAATGTTTTGGTCACTTGCACTATGGAGCTTTTCCTCTCTTCAAAGATATGGTGCAAGGATTACCATATTTTAAAAGAATAAATCGACATATGTAAAGAATGTGCATTTGGTAAGCACTCCAAGACTACCTTTACATCTAGCAAGTAGAGGTTGACAGAGATTTTTGAGTTGATGCGCTCAAACGTATGTAGGCGTATGCCTTCGTCTTTATTGGAAGGTAGTCTTTATTATGCTTCCTTCATTGATGATTCCTCCAACTTCAAATCTGAAACTAAATGAGACATTAGGCTCAAATCTCAAGAAATCATCCCAAGAAAGGAGGCCTCACTACCCTCTAGTTCAACCAAAAAGTTGGAATGGCTTACCCAAACAACGTTGGATGAACAAGAACAAGTTGAAGCAACTAAATCTACATTTATGGTGAAAAGTTTCTTACTTATGTTGCATTAATAACTTCTATTCTTGAGACAGAGCATTCTAGCTTTAAGGAAGCCACTACAGAGCAAGTACGATGTGATGCCATGATAGAGGGGTATAACTCCATTCTAAAGAATGATGTTTGGGCAGTAGTTCCAAGACCTACTAGGAAATCAGTAATTGATTCCAAATGGTTTTACAAGATCACGCATATAGTTAATGGAAGCATTGAAAACTACAAGACCAGCCTTTTCTCTATACGATTCTCTTAGAAAGAGGGAGTTGATGCATAGCCATAAACCATTTTACGAAATAAGATATTAAAATATCGAAAAGCTAATAATTGCATACCTAAATGTAAATAAGGTAAACTATGAATAAAATCCTTCGAGGGTAAGCTAAAGTGGCCATGAGCCAAACCTGAGATCTCTCCCACCAGAGTTGGGGAGGTCACAAGTTCAACTCTTTTGATCCTGTTTAGGTTAGACTTTGAAATCAAGGCCAACGATTTACCTTGCTAACCATCCACTAATAATGAGGAAGTACTCGAAGAGTTTTCTGCAAGGTTGTTCCTTGGATTTAAATTATAAAAAAATTAAAAATTAAATAAAAGAAAAGATGGAAAATTGAGAATAGTGTCATCGTATCAAAGCACATACTATTGCATGCATTCTTTAAAGTGGCCATATGAAATTGATAAATCCCAAATAATAGGCTTTTTAAAACAAAATTCTTTTGTTTTGTTTTAAAAGAAATGTTAATGTTAGTTGCCATTAAAGAGCTTTTGATTTTCTTTTCAGGTAGAGTACCAAGCATAGTTTTAAAAACTAGTCAATTCGAACTTGGACTCGACCGAGTTGACCCCTGGGTTATGAACTAGTCCCTAAACCAGCTCGATCAACCAATTCGGCACCAAAGTAGTCAAACCGAGCGAGTTCAACATATTCGGTCGAGTTGATGTGGGTACGTTCATTTCCTTATATTTTCCTTTCTAGCCTTTTACTTATTTTTTTATATTATCATTAATAGTTTCAGGATAAGACACAAGGACGGGGGACACTCCTGTGTTTCCCTCCGCTTCCCCAAGTCCCAGAAACATGGTGGAACATTGGTGAATTCACCATGAAGATAGGGTGCAATGACCTCATGTTAATGCATGCAAGTCGAGGATGGCACTGTCATGATGAGTTTATGAGCCCTAGGAATTTGTCATCCAAATTGAGGCATATAAAATCAAACAGGTTCACCCATAATAATCACTAAACTTATAGCCTCTATGTACGATCATCCATGTATGTATGTGCCTATTCACTAACCTCACATCAAATCTTCTCAGGAGGACTCAGGAAACTGAATCCTCAAGAATTTAACTTCCATTTTTTTTTCTAGCAAATCTCTTTCTATAAGAGGTGCAGTGTGTGATTACATCCAAATTCATGCTCTTATACAGAAGAGAAAGAAAAAAAAATAGATGCTACTAGACTCCTCAGATAATTAACAAAATAGATGCTACTAGACTCCTCAGATAATTAACAGCATCTCATTCTGAAAAGAAGGATATGATAGGCAATTGGGTCTATCCCAGGCAGTTGAGAGGAGGAGCATTATCCTCCCCACCCAAGATCAATTTCTACAAGGGACATTTTGAACACTTAATGAGTATATTGTTGTATCAACCTTAAGCCTTAAAGAATTTTGTTTCCTTGGAATGAGGGAAAGTTTCCAGTAGGTTTCCCAAAAAATATGTATTTCACTTAAAAAAAATGATAGTGTCAATACCTTCCCATTCTCACAATGTTTGATCACTAACGACAAAAATTATTGGAAGTTTAATCGAAAACTTCAGTACATACATAATGATGTCTACATCTAAGTATTAACATAAAGAATTAATCTAATTCATAACATAATTCATAACAGGCAGATTAGATGGCGTACCAGTAGCATCTTTAGGAGAGTATGCGAGCCAGTGTGAGCAAGTGATCTATTGATATGATAGTTTCCTTCTGGTTGATCAACATAGCGTGCCACACTCTCGCCTTGTTCATAAGTCTCCACCAAAACTGCCGGGTGTACAAGTGGGTATAAGGGCTTAGGAAAAGACACATCTTTCGACCTGCGAAAATTGTAAAGAAAGCGGTTCAAGTGTGCAGCTTCTCTGGAAAGATCGACTTGAGACAACATAAAGACAGCAAATTGCTGTACACTTTCTTCAAGTCTCAGCCATCTCAATGCTGGCAGACAACTAGAAAGCTTTGCAACCCAGTTTATTATCACAAAATCCTTCCGAATCACTTCACTAACTCCAGGGTGCCTGACTTTTACCGCAACAATCATAGGCGCTACCTTCTGACCAGGATACCGAAATTGCAGAGTAGCTTTATGCACTTGGGCAATACTGCCAGAAGCCACGGGCTCCTCTTCAAAGTCCTCAAAGATTTCATCAATTCTACGACCAAAAGCCTTTTCAATAGTTTGTTTTGTATATGAAAATTTATGTGCCGGTGCCTTTGTGTGCAGTTTTGCAAGCTCCTTACACAAATCTCTGGGGAAAAGATCTGGACGTGTAGCTGCCCATTGACCCCATTTAATGAAGGCAGCCCCTGCCTTCTCCAAAGATCTATGAACAAGCTGCAGCCATATTTCTCTATACCTTCCCTCAAACATAGATGCAAAGGGAGCCATCACAATTGCTGGTGTGAATAAAGTCATCAAATAAAGTGCCCTTATCACCAAAATAAGGCACTCCAGGAATGACCAGATGGATGATGCGAAAATGGCATGTCTATTAATTGCTTGACTGTTTAAAGGGACACTATGATATAAATCTTGTGATTCAGCCAACCTATTATGTGCCCATGAAGCCTTCCCAATAACAACAGCCAATATTCGAGGGGTGAGTTGTGATCTAACACAAGCCAAACTCACAGCACGAGCAATCTTACAAATAGCCGGAAATGTAGGACCTCCATAGCAGCATAGCAGCGACAGTCTCCTCCGCGCAGCTTGAGCATGGTATGTCATGCCAACACTTGCTGACATCACAGAAAAACCTTTGGAATTATGTGGCCTAAAAATATCATACCTGAGTTTGGAAAATCCTGAAAGCATTGGGATAGAATGTGCCTTTCTGGCACTTTCCTGGGCAGCACCATACTTGTCATCTATCCTACTCCAGTAGGTTTTGTTCTGAGAATGATGAAATCTGGCATGGTTCCACAGTATTCTAGATACACCGGACGAAGATGGGCTACCATGTGTCCTGCTTCCTATATCTTGCAATTTTCGGATCGCCAAAGCACAACCTACTGTCTTAAGAGGCCCACGTCCTATTTTCATAATGCGTTCATATGCTAAAAACCTGCAGTAGATTATTGGGTGAGAATCAGAGATAAAATTGACAGTCTACAGTGCCCTTCAGAGACTACGTAACGTAACTTTGCAAGTCAAAAACCGGTATAAAAGGTAGATTTTGATAGGAAGAAATTCCCAGGAGAAAATAAAATGGGCACTTTCAGGTCCCTTTCAGATAAATTAGTAAAATCAAATCTAGGACCTCTTGATTCATTGGTTCATGGTAAAAATATATGGGCGTTGTTCAACATGAAATTGTCCTACACAGAAACCGGATTAAAAAAAAGGATTGTATTAACTTACATTGTTGCATATTTATCATCCTCGTTGCTGTAACCAGAGCTGTTTGATCCGAGTTCAGTTAAATGTAACCGATCGGCCTTCGTCCGAAGAACCCATTAGAACCTAATTGATGGGTTAGGAAGGAAACTTGATAATTCTTCCTCCTTTTCTCAGTACAAGCTCCTGCAATGCGAATCTTAAGAAAACTAGGCCAGGTAAAAGTCCTCCAAATCCCCTAATAGTTTGATACAAAGATCGGCGATTACCACAGTAGTTCAAAAGCTGTGAAGGACACAACAATTTATTTCAAATTTCAGGCTGGGAATTGAGACTTGCCAGAATCCCATTCGCCGTGAATAGGCAGAAAGTCTTCCTTCGGGAATCATACTTCAAATTTCAGACTGGGAATTGAGACTTGCCAGAATCCTATTCGCCGTGAATAGGCAGACAGTCTTACTTCGGGAGTCGTATTTCAAATTTCAGGCTGGGAATTGAGACTTGCCAGAATCCTATTCGCCATGAATAGGCAGAGCAACCAATAGGAAAATCTTACTTCGGAAATCGGGAGTGTGTGGTTCGCCTTCGCCTGGCCTGTCGTCCCCAAATTCAGTCCTGTGAAGGAATCCAGGTAGCACCTCACAACAAAAGATCGTCCTGTTCTATTCTGAATTAATTTGGAGTTTATAAAAATGATTAGGGATCCGGAGGTCACACGTTGAAAATAACGGGATTTTCACATGATATCAAAAGTAATAAAATACGTTTCAATGCTAGAGAGTTATGAACCCTAATTCATGAAAAGAATTCGAGACTTGTAAAACCCTTAAAAATTATGAAGATCGGCAAATGTTTTAATATTTTGAATTTTTTTTGGCTTATTAACATTAAATATTTGTTAAAATTGTAATTTGGATCGAAATCTTTATTTTTAATATGGTTTTTATAACTAGATTCTTAACAATTATTTTACATCCTCCCTCCAAATTCGATATTAAACAATAGTCATCATAACTACCCCACGTGCCCTCTACTAAAAACTTATACCCACCTTGCCATCGTTGAGTACAAGACAATGTCAACCTCAACAAATCGATATCCCATATGTTACCAAAGAATAATCTTTAAAAATGGTGTGCCTAAAAGGAGTATGCTCTAAATGATGCCACCTCGGAGGCTCTAACATGGCAAGCTTACATATGCTAACGACCTCTATCTTCAACAAGAAATATATCAAAATGGTTATACGACTTAAAATTAATATGGGAAGAGATATATTGTTGAATATATGGGTATAAATATGGGTTACGATTTCTTAGCCAATAGTTAAAATACATTAACATCAAGTGACAAACATTTCTAACCAAAAAAAACCTATACCTAATTATTAAAAAAAACTTTAAAATATTATCAATACATCTTATTGTAATATATTACAATTAGAGAAATCAATGAGGGAAACCAGCAGAGCACAAAGGCTCGCTCAAATAGACAGGAGGAGAAACACTCAACTCAATTGTATTAGGAATTAAATGTTACATATATAGCTAAGAGATAAGCAAATCTAGATCCAATAAATGTGGATCAGATCCTACAACATAGGAGCTATTTGAAACCACTCAACTCAATTGTATTAGGAATTAAAGGTTACATAAATAGCTAAGAGATAAGCAAATCTATATCCAATAAATGTGGATCAGATCATATAGCATAGGAGTCGTTTGAGACAAGAAACCTAGATATAGAAAACATACAAATTAATTTATGCATTATATCTAACAACCTCCCTTAATGGAGAAATGGATTATTGACAACACCTAATTTCTTCCTAAGATCCTCAAAATGGATCCTTCCAATTGGTTTAGTAAAAATATCAACAACATTCTCACTTGTATTACAATAGATGAGTTCAATTTCTTGAGACTCAATCTTTTCTCTAACAAATTGATGTTGCAACTCAATATGTTTGGATCTAGCATGATAGACTGGATTGTGTGCCAGCTTAATTGAGCTTTGATTGTCACGCTGGATTCAAGTAGCTTGTTTTTGTTGTGTTCCAACATCTTCAAGAATGCGCCTCAACCAAATGGCTTCACAAGTAGCACTGGTTAAAGATTTATATTCAACTTATGTGGATGACAAAGAAACAGTTGGTTGTTTCTTACTGCTCTATGATATGACTCCTGAACCAATGTTAAAAGCATGTCCATAAGTGGATTTTCTATCATCGGGATTGCCTGCCCAGACAAAGTTAGAGTAAGAGTAACCTTCCAATTGAACATCAGATACATTAGTATATAAAATACCATAATTAATAGTTCATTTTAAATATCTTAGGGCTTGCTTTGCAACTTTCCAATGTGTTTCGCATGGCTTCGCCAAGAACTGACTAAGGATTCTAACAGAATGTGATAGGTCTGGCCTTGTAGTAGTGAGGTAGTTTAGACTACCCACTAGTTGACGATACAAAGTACTATCAGCTTCTCTAGATCCATCACTGTTGTATAATTTGACATTTTGATCCAAAGGAGTCAATACATATTTGCATTCACTCATTTGAAATATGTCAAGTATTCCCTTGCATATTTGCCTTGGGTGATGAATGTTTTACCAGATTCTCTCCAAAAAGCAATGTCTAAACAATAATGTAAGTCACCAATGTCTTTCATTTCAAATTCCTGCGACAAATTACTTTTAATATCTACAACTAATTGATATGCTCCACCTGTAATGATAAGAGCATCCACATATAGGGATATCAAGCAAACATTTCCATGTTTATCTTCTTTAATATATAAACTTGAATCATTTTTACTTTTGAGAAATCCTTGTTGTTTAAAGAAGGTGTCAATCTTGATATACCATGATCTAGGAGCCTGTTTCAGTCCATATATAGTTTTCTTTAACCTGCACACAAGTTGCTCCTGTCCTTTATGCACAAAGCCTTTAGGATGCACTAAGTATACTTCCTCTTTTAAATCAAACAGCTCTGGTTACAACAACGAGCATGATAAATATGCAACAATGTAAGTTACTACAATTTTTTTTTTTAATCTCGTTTATGTGTAGGACAATTTCATGTGGAACAACGACCATATATTTTTAGCATGAACCAATGAATCAAGAGGTCCTAGATTTGATTTTACTAATTTATCTGAAAGGGACCTGAAAGTGCCCATTTTATTTTCTCTTGGGAATTTCTTCCTATCAAAATCTACCTTTTATACCGGTTTTTGACTTGCAAAGTTACGTAGTCTCTGAAGGGCACTGTAGACTGTCAATTTTATCTCTGATTCTCACCCAATAATCTACTTTAGGTTTTTAGCATATGAACGCATTATGAAAATAGGACGTGGGCCTCTTAAGACAGTAGGTTGTGCTTTAGAGATCCGAAAATTGCAAGATATAGGAAGCAGGACACGTGGGAGCCCATCTTCGTCCGGTGTATCTAGAATACTGTGGAACCATGTCAGATTTCATCATTCTCAGAACAAGACCTACTGGAGTAGGATAGATGACAAGTATGGTGCTGCCCAACAAAGTGCCAGAAAGGCACATTCTATCCCAATGCTTTTAGGATTCTCCAAACTCAGGTATGATATTTTTAGGCCACATAATTCCAAAGGTTTTTCTGTGATGTCAGCAAGTGTTGGCATGACGTACCATGCTCAAGCTGCATGGAGGAGACTATTGCTGCTATGCTGCTATGGAGGTCCTACATTTCCCGCTATTAGTAAGATTGCTCGTGTTGTGAGCTGGGCTTGTGTTAGATCACAACTCACCCCTCGAATATTGGCTGTTGTTATTGGGAAGGCTTCATGGGCACATGATAGGTTGGCTGAATCACAAGATTTATATCATAGTGTCCCTTTAAACAGTCAAGCAATTAATAGACATGCCATTTTCACATCATCCATCTGGTCATTCCTAGAGTGCCTTATTTTGGTGATAAGGGCACTTTATTTAATGACTTTATTCACACCAGCAATTGTGATGGCTCCCTTTGCATCTATGTTTGAGGGAAGGTATAGAGAAATATGGCTGCAGCTTGTTCATAGATCTTTGGAGAAGGCAGGGGCTTCCTTCATTAAGTGGGGTCAGTGGGCAGCTACACGTTTAGATCTTTTCCCTAGAGATTTGTGTAAGGAGCTTGCAAAACTGCACACAAAGGCACCGGCACATAAATTTTCATATACAAAACAAACTATTGAAAAGGATTTTGGTTGTAGAATTGATGAAATCTTTGAGGATTTTGAAGAGGAGCCCGTGGCTTCTGGCAGTATTGCCCAAGTGCATAAAGCTACTCTGCAATTTCGGTATCCTGGTCAGAAGGTAGATCCTATGATTGTTGCGGTAAAAGTCAAGCACCTTGGAGTTAGTGAAGTGATTCGGAAGGATTTTGTGATAATAAATTGGGTTGCAAAGCTTTCTAGTTGTCTGCCAGCATTGAGATGGCTGAGACTTGAAGAAAGTGTACAACAATTTGTTGTCTTTATGTTGTCTCAAGTCAATATTTCCAGAGAAGCTGCACACTTGAACTGCTTTCTTTACAATTTTTGCAGGTCAAAAGATGTGCCTTTTCCTAAGCCCTTATACCCACTTGTACACTCGGTAGTTTTGGTGGAGGTTGTTTTAGACCATACAAGGCCTTTTTTAGCTTAAACACTTTGTGTTCATGACCTTCAACAGTATTACCATGTGGTTGGTCTACATAAACTTCTTCTTGAAGAATATCATTAAGAAAAGTCGATTTCACATCCATTTGATACACATGCCATTAATTTTGTGTTGCAATGGCAAGTACAACTTTGATGGTATCCATCCTTGCTACAAGAGCAAAGGTTTCATCATAATCTACACCATAATTTTGTGCATATCCTTTGGCAACCAACCTTTCCTTGTGCTTTTCAAGTTCTCCTTTTTCATTCAGTTTGGTCTTATAGACCCATTTAACTTCAATACTGGTTTTGTCTGCAGGAATGTCAACAAGATCCCAAGTCTGGTTTTTCTCTATTGCATCAATTTTTTCATTCGCCGCTTTTACCCATTATGCATCCTTCACTGCTTCATTAAAATATGTGGGCTAACAGAAGAAAATAGAGCATACTGTAGTTGCTCATTACTAACAGGAGGATCATCATAGATCTCCCCCAAACTTTTGGTTTTCTAGTTTTGTGGTGGATTGTCTATTGTTGTTTCTTTTGTGCTGCTATCAGCAATCTGTTGCTCATTCTCAGCAACTATTGTAGCTTCTATGTTGCTATCAATTGTCTCTTGCTCAAAGAGACTGTCACTCACATCATTCGACATGGCTACATTAATAGGTTTGATTTCATTGTCATCAACAAACATAATTGGATCAACAATCTGTGTTGGGATTACATGATCACTAACTGTCTCATAGACACAAACATCTTGAATGTCTTCCTGGTGTTGAAGTTAGTACAGGTGCAAGACCCATTCTCAGAATGGTACCCTAGTTAGTTGATTAGGACAGAGTAAGACCCTAGAAGGTACCCTAAGCCCCCCAGCAATCTTCTAAGGTTCTTGGTCTAAGACCAAGTAGGTTGATACCATGGCAAAGCCCCTAGCATATGGCTAGGGCCCGTATGTGCCTCTAGGGTATTCTAGTCTAGGACCAGGGACGCGATGTCCAAGTAGATCTTGTAGATAGAGGTAGAGACGTATTTCGGTCTAGAACCAGGGACGCGATGTCCAAGAAAGTCCTGCAGGCGGTTGATCAATTTTCAGTGTGAGATTGAAACTCAGCTTAGTACTAAGAACCATTCTGCAAGAGAATGGAGGACCTGGTCAAGGTCCATGGATTGATCAACTTGATTCAGTGTGAGACTGAAACTCAGCCTAAGGCTGAAAGCCATTCATTAAGAATGGAAGTTAATGATGTCCCCTCTTCTAATCGGTTATTGCTAGGTTGCTTCTCAGGGGACTGGCCACCCCTTGACGATGTCCCTAGTACCTAACCCTTAGGAGCAGTGTTAAGGAGAAAAGGATTGTACCATCCGTTTGGATATTCCCCTTTATACAGTGATGACAAAATATACATATATAAACTATGTATCTTGAGAGAGAGAAAAGTATTTGGTCTTGTTGGTCCTAATTGAATGAACGTCCACCTTTACAGTTCACCTTGATCTTGTGGTTGTTTAATCTTTGTCCTATTCTTACTGGTCCTAGCACTATCACTTGTGTGCACCTTTGACTATGATGACTCCTACTTATGAAGTATATTTACTTAATGGTTTATTAAAGACCCTTGAACCATGTATTTTTGTGGTTACTTCATGTTTTGTTAAAAAAACCTTTTTGACCAACTTATGATTTTGGACTATCCACTTTATGTTGGATGTTTGGACTTTCACTTTATAATTTTATTGTAAATTCTTTAATTAATTATTTTAGTCTTATTAATCAAATCTTTATGATTTTATTAATAAAGACTTTTTTGACCATTTAACCTTATGTCATGTTTAAGACCCTTACTTTATGACTACTTTATTATTTTATAATAGATTATTGTTCAAACCTTTATTTTATTTTATTTTATGGTTTAAAGTATTTTATATTATTGATCTTTTTTTTTTTATATAGTTTGGTCACTTTATGGTTATTGTGAACCTCAACGTAAATCCATTACACCATTTAACTTATGAATATATGAGGTTATTTTCTTTTATGCAACGATTGATTTGTTGGAAGCTCTTTCAATTGTCATCACGTGTTTATTTTAACGGACTGTCTTTTCCACGATTGGTCTATTGGGTGCTTGTGATTTTCCTCACTATTGTCTGCGGTTTATTTTCTCCTCGATTTGTCTGTGGGTTGATTCCGTATTTTCTTCCGGTTGTATGCACAGGATGTTTACGATTTCTTTGGCATGCTTGATCTCTACGGGTTTGTCTCTAGTTCATTCACGAGGTGATCTCTGTGATTCTTTCACCCTGACGATTTGATTCCATTTTTATTGTTGGTTTCCTGTGGCTTCCTCACGGTTTGACTGATGGTTTTTCCTTGTCGGTTACCTACGGGGTCCTCACTGGCTAAGTGTTCTTTCTCTGCAGCTGTGTTTCCCTACCCGCACGTGATACTGTGTTGATCCAGGACCTCTCTATTTGTTGGTTGGACTATTGACTGTCGTTTTCTCTTCTAGCATGGTCCCTCCACGCTTTGTCAGCTCCACGGATTGTATAGACCAAAGTTGCCTTAGCGTATTTAGTCTACTACACACACTGGGTTATCCACAACAGACTCTATGATCTTTTGGTTGCTCCACGAACTCCTCCGTGATGGTATTTATTGACTGTATGACTAAACTGCTAATCTGATTGAAGGTTTGTTTACTTCTACCTAAACCGTCTCTCTCTCTCAAGGTATGTCTATGGTTTAACCAGTTTGATTTGTCCTTTTAGTGACAAGATCAAACTCATAACTAACTGAGTATAAGGCGGATCCAACAAATGGTTATGATTCTTAATTATCTTCTATAGTTTATTTGAGATTTAGTTTACTGCACATGTTATTTATTATTTTTTTGTACATGACATTTGATGAAACATTTCAGTGATCAACTTTAACGCAATGACCAACAGAGCGTTAAGTTAACGCAGTGAACAGCAGAGCGTTAAGTTGAAAGAAATGAAAGTTATGTTGTTATGTTTCATTACAGTTTAAATTTTACCCTCAGTTTTGATATGTTCATGTATTGAAGTTTAGTACTTGTATTAACACTCATCTAACTTGTAAAATTCAACACCTGGTGCTTTGCGTGACTTGCAAAGTCATCTTCCTCTATAGTCAGTTCCTCACTAAATGCTTCTTTCAGTATATCCCATGCTCTTTTTGGAGTATTAGCTTCTACAATATAATGAAATAGTGAATAGTCGATATTGTTTTGTATGAGACATAGGGAAACAACTTGCCTTCTTTCTTTTTGGAACCCATTCAAAGCCTTAAATGAATCTGGATCTCTAGGATCTTCTTCAACAATGAAATGCCACAAGTCTTGTAATTTTAACAAATTACCTACTTTGACTTCCCATACATCATAATAATCTCCATCAAATGTTTGCCATAATCCTTGCCTTCTTTCTTTTTGGAACCCATTGAAAGCCTTAAATGAATCTGGATCTCTAGGATCTTCTTCAACAATGAAATGCCACAAGTCTTGTAATTTTAACAAATTACTTACTTTGACTTCCCATACATCATAATCATCTCCATCAAATGTTTGCCATAATCCTTCATGTGTTAAGAGATTTCTTACCTCTTTAATCTCTTTTGGTAGTGCTTCCGGTAGCTCCATCTTCAAGAATCGATCTTCTTTGATTTTTTTCGATCTTCTACAATTTGGATCTATGTGTGTGTGATTTCCACTATGTGAAAATGATTACCCAAGACAAAAAAAAAAGGGATCAGGCCATAGGCTCTGATACCATGTTAAAGAAAACAAGAGAAGCAGAAAAGGGAGAGAAACACAATGGCCATATTGATTGCCTGGGAAATTGACTTACCTTCTCAATATTAAGGAGCAGTATTTATAAGACTACATAACAACAAAACTATAAGTAAATACTAGGGGTCACAGAATACCATGGGTCACTAATTCTAAGTAATGTGACCAAGTTAACTACTCAACTAACTAACTAATTAATGCACTATTGATAGTGGTTCATTGAGATTACAATTCTTAACAAGATGTGGGAGTGGAATGGTCCTTAAGGTCAATGAAAATCATCTTTTTAAATTATGGATGGGAAGTGGAACTGGTAGCAACAAAAGAGCAGAATCGTTGGGGCCGTGGGGTGTTACTTATTTTGTAGAAAGAATTGGTAATTGATTATGTTAGTGCATATGGAGATTCGAAGATTATCATAAAATGGTCGAAGGGAAGATTTAATCTTCAGGTTTTTCTGCTACGCCATTGGTGTATCATAGTACAAAATTTGTTTGTCTCTTTCAATCAAATTTCTTTAACTCATATTTCCATAATATTCAACTCGGAAGTGGATCTTCTATCCAAATTAGCAGTTTTTTGTGATGAAGCAATTATGCATTTTCAATAAATTTTTGAGGGATCCATTATTCATGAAGGCGTTGTATACCTTTTTTTATTCCTTAGTCTATGACTATATAGTCCTTTGCTCGGAATATTAGTATGTTTTCTTTTGTCTATGAGGATGTACTGAGGACACTATGTTTTGAAAACAAATCCTTGGTTTTTTTTTTGTATGGCGCACAATTTATTGTGGTATGTAGTTAGGCTTTGTCTTGATCCAGTTTGGATTGTAGTCTTGCTTCTATGCCCTTCAAGCTTGGACATTGAAAGGATGGAGATGGATAGTTTTTGTAAAGACCATTTTTTCTTTGTTTCTTATGAATAACAAGAAAAATGTTTTTTTTTCTCTTAAGAAAAAGGTGCTTGAAATACAATTATATAAAGCAAAGCAAATCGAGTATTCCAAAAACTTACATATGAGAAAACGCTACTCAATATTTACATTCGGGCAAGCCAACCATGCATCTCCATGCTAAAGAGCATAAAATGAGCGTTAAGTTGAAACACATGTAGCATTATCTTGATTTTGTGACCATTACTTTGTACTTACTAGGTTAGGTTCAATTACGACTTTTATTTCACCATCTTGCTCTATGTTACTATGAGTACTTATAAAATTATGAATTAAGTAAATATTATGCAAAGGTTATCCACTCTTAGTATGTGAAATTTCATATGGTTTGCCTCCTTTGTTTTTACTATAAAAATAAAGTCAATTTTAAGTCAACGTGGAAATCCAGGAATGAGTATATGTAGTCATAAATAAATGTGTAATAAGGACCAAATACAGGGTAGAATAAAAAAAATCATAGAACCTAAGATGGGAAATGAGAAAGAATAATGTTTAGGTCAAGGGACAAATCCATATTTAACTAAATCCTTTGCAAGGAAGAAGGCATTTAATTCGTCAACATAAACTTGAAACTATTATGAAGGACCATTATAACAGCAAGAACCTCACAACATCTTTAATAGACATAATCAATTCAAATGTTCAGGAACCTGGCCAAGAAGAAGATGCCTACTGTGTTACTAAGATATCATAAAACTTAATTCCCATTTCACCAACTCCATTACCTCTTTCAACATGTACTTTAGTGTATCAAGATCATAGGAGTCATGAAATATGTAGGTGAAACTTACGTTTTCATCATTATTTCATTCAAAATGCCTCAAATTTCACTTATAGGATATTAAAAGCTAATATCATTGAAATCAAACTGCACATCAACATGTGTAAACTTTCTCATCAATAATTGTTGATCCCAACTTGAGAACCACCACATTTTCCTTGGAGACGATCCTCGTATGCCAAATTGGAAGAAGCCATCATGCTTGGATATCCACATTGGAAGAAGCCATGATGCTTGGATTCATGTTGTTAGTAACTATAATCTAAACAAGCTTCAAGAGATAGTTTGAGTAATAAACATCTTATGCCCAAAATTTAGTCAGAATATCTTTGGTTTGTAGTAGGCAACAAGCCATTTCTACCAAAGTCCTAATCTTCCTCTTTGCGACTCCATTTTGTTGAGAGGTGTGAGGGACATATGTATGGTGAGAAATAATGTTTTGTAAGAGATATTATTCAAATTGGAAACTCACATATTCTCCACCATTGTTTGATCTCGAGCATTTGATAAGGTGGGCCACATTGCTTCTCAGTCAATGCCCAAAATTCCTTAAATCTTTTAAAGACACGATTCTTATTTTTCAAGAAATATACCCATGTAAATCTAGAGAAATCACTAATGATCCAGGAGGATATTGGTGGCCACCCGCCTATTCCACTTGGACCCCACCATTGTTTCTTTCAGTTTTTCAGTTTCCTTAATTGTAGCACGATTTACTATTTTTGGCAGTTTTCGGGTCATAAACTTCCGGAGCCATTTTGAGGCCCTAAACGACGTTTTTTCGGCATCGAATGGTCGAGTAAATATGAGTTTGTCTCAAACTTCATATTTTCCATTTATGGATATATTCCTTGAATAAATCTTTATAACGATGTATCATGTGCATCAAACATAAATAATATGCCAAAGTTACGACCCCGGGAAATTGGTATACGAAGTTGCCCAACGGGACCCATATTCTGGCGTTTCACCTCCTAGGGTTAGGTTTTTGGATGTGTAGGGTTTCCATTGTTTCTCAATAATATAAAGGCCTTCGAGCCTCATTGTAACACATAGTTCAGAGGCATGTAGGCATCACATCTCTTCTCAGAGATAAGCTATCATCACTCTAGTTAGTTTATTTCCATTATGTATGTAAACAAGTTTAAGTTCTTTGATTAATGAAATGAAGTGTTATTTCCACTGCATCTTTGTTTTTATGGTTATTTGTGTATTCTGTTGCGTTCCTGCGTAGATCCGGATCAGTGGTATCAAAGCAATCTGCTCTTTCTCGATCCTTCTTTGCATGTCCCCAACAAGTTAGGGCTCGATCTGGTTGAACCTCTGCAAGATCAGCCTCACAAGCCTCGACAGCGGCCCATGGGGGACGAAAAGAAAGACGAGGGCACAAAAGATCCTATCAAAATATTGCTCGAGGAGGCCCTTGAAAAACAAAGGAACGCGATGATGGATAACTTTGCCTAGATCCTTCAACGACTTCCCACTGGCGACGTATCTACATCTAGCAGCCACTCTGGAGGCGCAACCCCTTTTAAGGTACAAGTAAACTTTGACATTCCCCTATTTGATGGATGAATAGATGCAGACATCGTAGATAGATGGTTGAATCTATTAGAAGGATATTTCTTGGTTCGTGACTTTTCTGACTGGGAAAATATTACTTTTTCACTACTCAAAGCCGCCCCCATGTCAAGGACTAGTGGGAAACCTACTATGAGAGGAAGGACGAGGAGGAACCCTCTCTATTCTTAGTCGTACCCACTTGGAATTCTTTTCGAGATGCCATAAGGAACAATATTATCTCGTGGGGAGCTATGATTACGAGTAGATATAGTGGACTACGTTGCGGCAGCAAAGAAATCAAGATGTTCATGAGCTGATGAATCTGTTCCATACCCTGCGCACCAAGTTGGGTATCAAAGATTTTGAGAAACATTTGGTGTTGAAGTACCACAATTGTCTGCACAGATACATTCAGGAGGAAATGGAGTTCCTCAACATCTCCTCACTTGGTATGACATACCAATATGCTGCCAAAATTGAGAAAAAATTCAAACAGAAAAAGCAAGACTTTGGATATGCGAATCAGAAGCAATTGAAAGGTGCCCCCAAACCGCAGAACCAAGGACACATCTAAGGCATGGCGACTCAAGACAACTTTAAAAAGTTGCAAGAAAAGAGAAACACTGTGAAGTCGAAGAAGGAAGCGGGAAAGTGGTGCGGGTTCCATAAGAGCCCCACTCACAACACAAGTGAGTGTCGGGCCAAGCAGTCACTGGTGGCCGAGGTGAAGGCCTCCGAATTGGATGCATACTCTGACACTGAATCAGAACCCGAGAAGGGGAATGAGAGAGGGAAGAATATTATCGATGTAGAGCCCAACGCCATCGTTTCCACCACGAAGATCCAAAAGGAAGAACCAGGAGACTCAGAGGAGGAGGAGCGTCTTTTCCACTCCCAGATGTGAGTAAAGGTTTCCCCGCTACAGTTCATTGTTGATAGTGGGAGCCAACAGAACCTCATTTCAGCATAGGTCGTGAAGCGGTTGGGCTTGTCAACCACAACACACCCGCAGCCATACACAATCAGGTGGCTTCACCAAGGATGGGATCTCTGTGTCAGCCAGCAGTGTCTCCTTCCCTACATCATCAAGCCCTTCATCGATGAGGTATTATGTGATATTGCTCCTCTTGATGTTTGTGATGTATTATTAGGCCAACCATACTTATGGAAGCGACATGTTGTGTATGAGTCTCGACCTCGTGCTGTTATTATTACATTGGGAAATAAGTTGTACAGGATACCAGAGGTACAACCACATGCCGCTATCTCTTTGGTTATTGCAAAACAATGCAGTAAGCTCATTTCCAAAACCGGGAAATTTGTTTTCTTGATGATCTGCCCTCAGGGAAAGAAGAAGATCATGGCCACAACCTCAAGAGAGGGCTCCTTCGCACAACAACAACAAATGGACAAGGTCATGGAGGAGTACCGGGACATATTCACCTCACCCACAGGGGTGCCTCTGCACTGTCAAGTCAAGCACCCCATCGATCTGACCCTAGGAACACCATTGCCCAATGGACCGATCTATCTATGCTATGTTCTGGAGAACGATGAAATCAAGAGGCAGATTCAAGAGCTACTACAGAAGGGTCACATCCGACCAAGTTCATCGCCCTATGGGAGCCCGATCATGTTGGTATAGAAGAAGGATGGGACTTGGAGACTCTATATTGACTATCGGGCACTGAACAAGATCATTATCCAGAATAGGTAACTGATCCCACGAATTGATGACCTCCTGGACCAACTTAAAGGGGCAAAATATTTCAGCAAGATCGACTTAAATTCTAGGTATCACCAAGTACCAATCGAACCGACCGATGTGTGGAAGAATGCCTTCAAAACTAAGGAGGGCCTTTTCGAATGGTTGGTCATGCCTTTCGGGCTGACAAATGCTCCTGCAACCTTCATGAGAGTGATGGACGACATCTTTCAACCATTCACCAACTCATTTGTAGTAGTGTACTTAGATGACATCGTGATATTCAGCCAGACTTGGGAAGAGCACCTCCACCACATCCGCCAGGTCCTCCAAACACTACGGAAGCACAAGTTGTGTGCCAATTTGGACAAGTGCACTTTTGGCATGACCCAAGTTCAGTATCTTGGATACATTATTGATGAGTGTGGGGTACATGTGGATCCAACCAAGATCCAAGTCATTTGATATTGGCCAGCTCCAACCACTCTAACAGAGCTTCGCAACTTTCTAGGTCTTTCTAATTTCTACCACAGGTTCGTGTTGGGATTCTCTCATATCACTTGGCCCATGAGTCAAGTCACCAAGGGAGGAGCAAAAGCAAAATTATTCTGGTCGAAAAATCGATAGAAGGCATTCACAGAATTGAAACATCGCCTCTGTTGTGCCCCAGTGCTCACATTACCAGACTTGCAACAACCATTTGAGATCGAGACAGATGCCTCTGAATATGCTATTGGGGAAGTCCTTACTCAACAAGGGTATCCAATGGAATATCACAATGACACACTGTCTGAAACAGTCCGCAAATATCCCACTTATGACAAAGAGATGTATTCCATTGTACAGGCTTGTCGACAATGGAAGCATTACATTTTGGGGAAGGAAACGATCATCCACACAAACCATCGACCCCTGCAGTTCATACAGACACAAGGGAAGTTACAGAACAATCACCATCAGAAGTGGTCCACATATCTACAATAGTTTCATTTGAACATCAAGTACAAGAAGGGAAGCACCAATAATGTTGTAGACTGCCTCAACTGACCATCAATCATGGCGATAACCACCGTGCTCAACTCTTGTGGGAATGAGACTTCTAATTGACCGCTTCTCTACAAGAGCGATCTAAAATTCAGCCATACATACAAGATGCTCTTGGAAGGAAACCAAGTTCCAAATTTTCAACTCCAGGATGCACTACTATGTCACATGGGACACCTTTGTGTTCCTTTAAGCGAGCATGCCAAGATAATTTGGGAAGTGCACTACAGTCAGGTCGCCGGGCATTTCAGGGTCGAGAAAATAGTGGCAGTACTGCAGAAGTATTTCTATTGGATGAACCTTCAACATGACATCGGTAAGTACATCCGATCCTCCACTTCCTACGCCATTGCCAAACTGTCCATCAAGAAGCAAGGCCTCTATACTCTGTTGCCTACCCCTAGTCGAACTTGGGAATCCATCTCCATGGATTACATGTCGGGCCTTCCCTCTACTAAGCACAGAAATGATTGTGTGTTTGTGGTCATCGACGGATTCTCAAATATGGCCATAATGGCGGCTTGCAAGAAGAATATCACGACAGAAGCCACTGCTAAACTCTTCTTTGAACGAGTGTGGGTACACTTTGGGATCCCACAGCCTATAATATCGGATCAGGACAGCAGGTTCCTTAGTACATTTTGGTCTAGCCTATGGTCAATGCTAGACACCAAGCTCACAATAGGATGATGGCCAGATAGAGTTTGTCAATAGGATGATCGTACACATTTTGCACATGTACAACTTAAAGCATCCACGCACATGGGATGAGAGCCTCCCCTATGTACAACATAGCTACAACTGGGCCCTTTATAGCTCAACCAACCACAAGCCCTTTCAAGTGCGATTGAGATTCCAGCCAATATGTCCCATTGATGTAGCCATCCCATTTGCAACTACTCAAGATGATTCAGCTCATGTAAAGTCTGAAGTTTCCAAGGAGAACAACTTCATTGAGCGCATTCAGCACATTCGCCAATAAGTTCATGACATATTGGACAGATCCAATGCTAAGTAAAAGCAGCAGCATGATCATCATCGGGTACAACACAACTTCCAGATGAGCAACAAAGTCTGGCTACATTTGTAGAAGGAGCGCCTCGTTGGACTCCACTGCAAGCTTCGCCCGCTCTGATATGGGCCATACACCATCACCAAGGCTATTGGGGACCATGCCTTCGAGCTCAGCATTCCACCATTCCTTGGTCTGCACCTAGTGTTCAATGTGGATCGCCTTCGGCCCTATTTTCCACCTCTATTGGACACATCAAACATGGCAAAACAACTCACACCAATAGAGTTAAACCCATACTACATGGAACAAGACACAACTGATCGAATTATGGACACACAGATCAAGAACACCCGCCAACAAAAGATTCAGCTATATTGAGTTGTCAAAGCAGGCCAACTCATTCACTAGGGAAAGTGGCTCACTAGAAACCAAGTTCAGCAAAAGTTTCCTCATCTCATGGAGGAACACAACGCAATGGGGACCATTGCTTCCTAAGGGAGGAGGAATGATCCAGGAGGATATTGGTGGCCACTCGCCTATTCCACTTGGACCCCCACCATTTTTTCTTTCAGTTTTTCAATTTCCTTAATTGTAGCACAATTTACTATTTTTGGCAATTTTCGGGTACTAAACTTCTAGAGCCGTTTTAAGGCCCTAGACGATGTTTTTTCAGCATCGAATGGTCGAGACAATATGAGTTTGTCTTAGACTTCATATTTGTCATTTATGGATGTATTCCTTGAATAGATCTTTATAACGATGTATCATATGCATCAAACAGAGGTAGCATGCCAAAGTTACGACCCCGGGAAATTGATGTACCAAGTTACCCAACGGGGCCCATATTCTGGTGTTTCACCTCCTAGGGTTAGGTTTTTGGATGTGTAGGGTTTGCATTGTTTCTCAATAATATATAGGCCTTCAAGCCTCAGTGTAACACAGAGTTCAGAGGCATGTATCCGCCACATCTCTTCATAGAGATAAGCTACCAGCACTCTAACTAGTTTATTTCCATTATGTATGTAAACAAGTTTTAGTTCTTTGATTAATGAAATGAAGTGTTATTTCCGTTGCATCTTTGTTTTTATGGTTATTTGTGTATTCTATTGCGTTCCTGCATAAATCCAGATCACATATTCTCTGCCATTGTTTGATCTCGAGCATTTGATAAGGTGGGCCACGTTGCTTCTCAGTCAATGCCCAAAATTCCTTAAATCTTTTAAAGATGTGATTCTTAGTTTTCAAGAAATATACCCATGTAAATCTAGAGAAATCACCAATGAAGGTTAAAATATACTTCGAACCTACTAATCAAGGTTTGTTCATGCAACAAAGATTATTGTGAACAAGTTCTAGTCGGTCATGTGGTCACCATGCTTTACCATAATCAAAGGGTGCCTAATGATGCTTTCCAAGCACACATCCTCTACAATCTCAATCAGGTGGAACAATCTTTGGGATAATAGTAACTATATTATGTGTTACCATCATATTCAAACTTTGAAAGTTCATATGTCCAAATCATTCATGCCAAATTCTACTTTTGTCATTGATCTGAGCAATGAGTGCAGCTGGTCTAGTCGGTCAAAAAGCATCTATAAGAGAGTCACACGACTTGTACAACCCATCTTTGGGATCTAAATAACTTGATTGTGATCCAAGGTATTTCAAGTAGATTGTGATGCAAGCGGTAATGCCACTGGAGATGTTCTAAGTCAAGAAAGTAAACCCATTGCTTATTTTAGTGAGAATTAAATGATGCAAAGAATAAATATTCAGTTGATGATTAGGAATTTTATGATATTGTTCAAGCATTGAAAAAGTGTAGACACTATATTTTTCCTAAGGAATTTGTTTTGTTTATTGGTTATCAAGCACTTCAATATTTGAATAGTCAAGGGAAGTTTAATAAAAGACACATGGAATGGGTAGAATTTTTGCAAATCTATACATATGTTTTGAAGCATATAAATGGGAATTCTAATCGAGTTGTAGATGCGTTGAGTAGAAGACAAAGTTTTCTACTCGAAATACATGTTGAGGTTGTCGGTTTCAATGATTTGAAGGAAATGCATGAGGGAGATACATATTTTAGAGAGGCTTGGGGAGGTTGCAAAGAACCTATTGCAATATATATGAAAAAGTGGTTGGATTATTTAATCCAAGATGGTAATAAGCTGTGCATTTCTAGAAGTTCAATGAGAATGAATTTGATTAAGNGGCTTGGAGAGTTTGCAAAGAACCTATTGCAATATATATGAAAAAGTGGTTGGATTATTTAATCCAAGATGGTAATAAGCTGTGCATTTCTAGAAGTTCAATGAGAATGAATTTGATTAAGGAAAAACATAGTGGAGGACTTGCATGACACTTTGGTTTTGATAAGAGCATAACACTTGTTGGAGAACAATATTTTGGCCTCAATTGTAGCAAGATATTATAAAATATGTGCATGTAGAATTTTTCAAGTGGAAAAAGGAACTAGTCATAACATTGGTTTGTATCAACTTTACCAGTACCAGAGAGGCCATGGGAAGATATTAGTGTGGACTTTATTCTTAGTTTACCAATGACACAGAAGGGACATGACTCAATATTCGTGGTGGTAGATATATTTTCTAATATGGAACATTTCATTCCATGTAAAAAGACTAATGATATTGTGCATGTTGCAGAATTATTTTTTAGGGAAGTAGTGCGCCTACATGACCTACCAAAGAGTTTTCTTCATCACCACTTCTCGAATGGATTCATGTTGCTGGTAACTCTAGTTAGAACAAGATTCAAGGGATGGTTTGAGTAGTACACAAATTCTACCCAATATTTAGTCATAATATCTTTGGTTTGCTGTGGTCAACGGGCCATTTCTACCAAAGTACCATTCATCCTCTTTGTGACTCCATTTTGTTGAGGGGTGTGAGGGACAATTATGTGCTAAGAAAAACAATTTTGCAACATATATTCTTCAAATTGTCAACTCACATATTGTCCACCATTGTTTGATCTCAAGCATTTGATAAGGTTGGCCACATTGCTTCTCATCCAATGCCTGAAATTCCTTGAATCTTTCAAAGATATGAATCTTAGAGAAATACACCCATGTATATCACTAGTACAAAATAAGAAATTAGTGGCTAAAAAATGACTAAAATTTGCATTAAAACGACTATTTTTTAGTCAGTGACTAATAGTAGTTGATTTCCAGTATCCTAAGATACCGAACACATCCATATGGGGCAGTGTGTCCCATGTTTGTGTGTCCGATACAGACACCCTAATAGAGCTTGTCAGACATGTCCATTCAGCATGTCCCAATTTTAGACACGCGTGTCCCACGTCTGTCAGAATGTGTCCCAAAAATAGGACACGTTTTCCATAGAAAGGATGCCCCGCCCATAAACGCTTTTAAAACAAAATTTTCACTTTTTTTTGTCATTTGCAAGTGTGGAGAGGGCTCTCGGTTGTGTTTTTGTGCAGGTGAACAAGATTTGAAGGCTTTCGAAGGGTTTCCAAGTGCATTGATGGTGGATTGCAAACTCAACCATCAAACAAGAAGAACAATGTCTCATTTAGCTAGGGCAGGAGCTAAAGGGAAAAGGAAAGAGATAAATGCCCCATCTAATGTCTCCCCTCCTATTCCTCCAAATACAAGCTCTTTTACTCCTCCTACTACTAGTGGAGCTCATGCCCCATTGAACTCGGTTTTAGCAAGACAATAAGCCCAAGATAAAAAATACCCTTTGTGGAGGTATGTGACTAGGAAAGGAGGGCTTGGGGAAAATCTAGGTGGGGGAGGCAATGCGTCTTGGACTTGCAATTTTTGCAAGAATGAGTTTAAGAGTACATACTACTGAGTTAAAGGTTGTAATGTCCCCCCTCTAATTAAGCATACCAAACACCCGCCAACCTACTTAATTCCCATAGGTTCGAGCGGGTACTACAAAAGAGGGAATTGACTGAGTGGATTTGATACTTAGATCACTACAAGACATTCCTTCAGCGTCAAGTCATCAGTCGGGTGGAAGAAGCCTTGTTTCTTTAGGCTTAAAAGTCAACATTAAAATAGAATTGCATGCATGCAAAAGTAAAGCGGAAACCCTAAAAGTGACATGCAAACCCTAAAAGTTCACGGGTTTCTATTTAAGAGGGGAATGAAACCAAAGAAGGGACTTATGATTATTATTGATTTGGAGCTCTTGAGTAGCAGTACAACGTGCGACCACAACAGTTGGGGTTGAAGACGATGTCTTCAACTAACGAGGTTTTGAAAGTGCAATATCTGCCCTAGTCTCCTTCAAGATAAACCATTCAAGTTTGTCACTGCATCTATCGTATTCATCCTTATTCATTGCTTCATTGTATGCCATAAGATTATTTGCAAGTTCATCCATACAGCTGGGGGGAATTTAGCTGGGAAACCCTAGGGCATTCACCGAGAGTCCGAATCACCATATTTCTTCCGCATGTGGCCTGCATCCTCACCGACAAGATCACTCTACTGCTTTGAGTGCTTATCAGCCACCGGATTGCTCACCTGGAGCAACTAGGAGTAGAATAGAGAAGAGTGGGGGCGTGAGCATCAGTCAGGTGAATCAATTCCCTAGGGTACCTGGAGAGGTCAAAACTCTTGTATGCTCTGGCCATTCTCTCTGGCACAGGAACACCTACACTTTGGCCAACTTTCAGCTAAAACAAACCATCTCCTAGGATGGGTTGGTTTGTGTCTACAAACCACAACAAAGAAATGATTGGTTCCATGAGCTTAATGGTAAGATCTACCCTCTCCATCGAACCATCATATAACATTGTGTGCCTTACCTTTTTGAAGCATTTTTTTTTCTTTCTCCAAAAAGACCAAAACTTTGAAACAACCATGGACCCAACAACAGTTTTTACCTCCCCCAACCTCTTAAGCATGATGAATGAGGAAGCAAACCGAGTATTTGCAATTTTCAGCAATGATAGATGTGTGTACTCGTTGTAGATTGTAAGGGAATTAGTGTGGTTTTGAACAAAATTACAAAATATGGAGTGCATCATCAATAAGATTGCCAATCCATGTCACATCTGAAGCAATAGATTTGAGTGTTAAATTCAAAGAATGGAGAATACAAGGTGTCTAAAATACATGTAAGAGCAATAAAATCAAGTATAAATGAGTCTACAACTCAAATCTATAAAATAACCTTTCCCCTAGATGGATATTGTGCTAGATTCAAATAATGAACAATGCAAAGTGTCCAAAATACCTATGGATATTTAGCTTCCACAATCATGCCTAACAACCTTGCAAACAGATGCATTATCTGTGATGATTTGTACACAAGAATCAACACCTCTATCTTCAATGACTTGGATGAACAACTTACCCATATATTGTGCATCCTTGTATTTCCCAAGAGTATCCACCGCTTTCAAGAACATCGGTCCATTTAGGGAAGACACCATGAAATTGATGAGTGGATGATGTGCTACATCTATCCATCCATCGAATACAATAGTGACACGAAATGAGGGCCATGTTGATTTAATTGGCTCTAAGATTTTATCTGCCTCCTTCCTTTCCTTGACTAACAATGTGGTTCTAAGCTTCTCTAAACAAAAAGGCACATAACCATTTGGATCTCGTTCAATTGGACCTAGACACATCTCAATAAACAATGGTGGCCATGCAACATTGAATGAAATGAAGTTGCGATAGAAATAAAATGCAATGGTAGGTCCATCACATCTCTGTTGGAAAATCTTGTACATTGGACCCCTTGGAGTTGGCCTCTTTCTTGTTGGTTGAATATCAACCCCACTCCCATATTTGCTAGGCCTAGTGCTAGAGGGCTTCCTTGAGAATGGAAGAGGATCCTCATTTTTTTGTTTCTTACTTGATGTTGCCACCTTCCCCAGGCCAAGGTGGTCATACTACTTTACATGCAGCCTAAGTAACTTTGTTCGAATTCGTGTTCGAGTTCGACGACTTTGAAATTCGTAAAAAAATCGGCAATCAAAATTTTGGTGATAAAATTCAGCATTAAATTTGAGAGGTTATAAAATATCTTGCAGAGATTTGGGATGCAGGATTGCAAGTCCATGAGCATCTCGACATATTGTGTGTGCATAATGGAGTGTCTCGACATATGATATAAAATGAGAAATTTTTTGAAGCAAGTTTCAAGAAAAATAATTGGGCATAAAATTGGAGTTGGGTGATGAAACTACCTATCCAATGACAAGAATTGGCACCATATCCTTCACTGATGTCTTTAGGTGTTCTTGAATTGCATGAAGCTCTTTTTGTTCCCAGTGTAATGAAGAATCTCTTGTTTGTCTTAGCTCTTACAAATCTTAAATTAAATTTGGTTTTAATGATCAGCGAAGCATCATAAGAGGTTTGAATAAAAAATTTCCTCAATTTTTGGCCAAAGAGGTACATGAAAGAGGCCTTTACATGCTTTTGGTGACATTACAAAGCATGAGGCTTTGGTGCAAGATAGTGGCAAGTTGTGGCACAAATGTTTTGGTCACTTGCACTATGGAGCTTTTCCTCTCTTCAAAGATATGGTGCAAAGATTCTTGGTTTGCAAATGACACAGAAGGGACATGACTCAATATTCGTGGTGGTAGATATATTTTCTAACATGGAACATTTCATTCCATGTAAAAAGACTAATGATATTGTGCATGTTGCGGAAATAATTTTCAGCGAAGTAGTGCGCCTACATGGCCTACCAAAGAGTTTTCTTCATCACCACTTCTCGAATGGATTCATGTTGCTGGTAACTCTAGTTAGAACAAGGTTCAAGGGATGGTTTGAGTAGTACACAACTTCTACCCAATATTTAGTCATAATATCTTTGGTTTGCTGTGGTCACTGGGCCATTTCTACCAAAGTACCATTCATCCTCTTTGTGACTCCATTTTGTTGAGGGGTGTGAGGGACATATATGTGCTAAGAAAAATAATTTTGCAACATATATTCTTCAAATTGTCAACTCACATATTGTCCACCATTGTTTGATCTCAAGCATTTGATAAGGTTGGCCACATTGCTTCTCATCCAATGCCTAAAATTCCTTGAATCTTTCAAAGATATGAATCTTAGAGAAATACACCCATGTAAATCACTAGTACAAAATGAGAAATTAGTGGCTAAAAAATGACTAAAATTTGCATTAATACAACTATTTTTTAGTCGGTGACTAATAGTAGTTGATTTCCAGTATCCTAAGATACTGAACACATCCATATGGGGCAGTGTGTCCTATGTTCACATGTCCGACACAGACACCTTGATAGAGCGTGTCAGACATGTCCCAATTTTAGACATGCGTGTCCCACGTCTGTCAGAACGTGTCCCGAAAATAGGACACGTTTTCCATAGAAAGGACGCCCATAAACGATTTTAAAACAAAAATTTCACTTTTTTTTTGTCATTTGCAAGTGTGGAGAGGGCTCTTGGTTGTGTTTTTGTGTAGGTGAACAAGATTTGAAGGATTTCGAATGGTTTCCAAGTGCATTGAGGGTGGATTGCAAGCTCAACCATCAAACAAGAAGAACAATGTCTCATTTAGCTAGGGCATGAGCTAAAGGGAAAAGGAAAGAGATAAATGCCCCATCTAATGTCTCCCCTCCTATTCCTCCAAACATGAGCTCTTTTACTCCTCCTGCTACAAGTGGAGCTCATGTCCACTGAACCCGGTTTTAGCAAAACAACAAGCCCAAGAGAAAAAATACCCTTTGTGGAGGTATGTGACTAGGAAATGAGGGCTTGGGGAAAATCTAGGTGGGGAAGGCAATGTGTCTTGGACTTGCAATTTTTGCAAGAATGAGTTTAAGAGCACATACTACTGAGTTAAAGGTTGTAATGTCGCGCCTCTAATTAAGCATACCAAAGTTCCGCTAACCTACTTAATTCCCATAGGTTCGAGAGGGTACTGCACAAGAGGGAATTGACTGAGTGGATTTGATACTTAGAGCACTACAGGACATTCCTTCAGCGTCAAGTCATCAGTCGGGTGGAAGAAGCCTTGTTTCTTTAGGCTTAAAAGTCGACATTAAAATAGAATTGCATGCATGCAAAAGTAAAGCGGAAACCCTAAAAGTGACCTGCAAACCCTAAAAGTTCATGAGTTTATATTTAAGAGGGGAATGAAACCAAAGAAGGGACTTATGATTATTATTGATTTGGAGCTCTTGAGTAGCCGCACAACATGCGGCCACGACAGTTGGGGTTGAAGATGATGTCTTCAACTAACGAGGTTTCAGCAGTGCAATATTTGCCCTAGTCTCCTTCGGGATAAACCATTCAGGTTTGACACTGCATCTATCGTATTCATCCTTATTCACGGCTTCAGTGTATGCCAGAAGATTATTACAGGTTCATCCATACAGCTAGGGGAAATTTAGTTGGGAAACCCTGGGGTATTCATCGGGAGTACGAATCACCATATTTCTTCTGCATGTGGCCCGCATCCTCACCGACAAGATCATTCTACTGCTTTGAGTGATTATCAACCATTGGATTGCTCACTTGGAGCAGCTAGCATCAGAATAGAGAAGAGTGGGGGCATGAGCATCAGTCAGGTGAATCAATCTGCTAGGGTACCTGGAGAGGTCAAAACTCTTGTATGCTCCGGCCATTCTCTCTGGCACGGAAACACTTACACTCCGGCCAATTTTCAGCTGAAACAGACCATCTCCTAGGATGGGTTGGTTTGTGTTTGCAAACCGCAACAAAGAAATGATTGGTGCCATGATCTTAATGGTAAGATCTACCCTCTCCATCGAACCATCATCTAACATTGTGTGCTTTACCTTTTTGAAGCTTTTTTATTTTTCTTTCTCCAAAAAGACCAAAACTTTGAAACAACCATGGACCCAGGAGCAGTTTTTACCTCCCTCAACCTCTTAAGCATGATGAATGAGGAAGCAAACCGAGTATTTGCAATTTTCAACAATGATAGATGTGTGTACTCATTGTAGATTGCTAGGGAATTAGTGTGGTTTTGAACAAAATTACAAAATATGGCGTGCATCATCAATAAGATTGCTAATCCATGTCACATCTGAAGTAATAGATTTGAGTGCTAAATTCAAAGAATGGAGAATACAAGGTGTCTAAAATACATGTAAGAGCAATAAAATCAAGTATAAACAAGTCTACAACTCAAATCTATAAAATAACCTTTCCCCTAGATGGATATTGTGCTAGATTCAAATAATGAACAATGCAAAGTGTCCAAAATACCTATGGATATTTAGCTTCCACAATCATGCCTAACAACCTTGCAAACAGATGCATTATCTATGATGATTTGTATATAAGAATCAACACCTATATCTTCAATGACTTTGATGAAAAACTTACCCATATATTGTGCATCCTTGTATTTCCCAAGAGCATCCACCGCTTTCAAGAACATCGGTCCATTTAGGGAAGACACCATGAAATTGATGAGTGGATGACGTGCTACATCTATCCATCCATCAAATACAATAGTGACACCAAATGAGGGCCATGTTGATTTAATTGGGTCTAAGATTTTATCCACCTCCTTCCTTTCCTTAACTAACAATGTGGTTCTAAGCTTCTCTGAACCAAAAGGAACACAACCATTTGGATCTCGTTCAATTGGACCTAGACACATCTCAATAAACAATGGTGGCCATGCAACATTGAATGAAATGAAGTTGCGATAGAAATAAAATGCAATGGTAGGTCCATCTCATCTCGTGCCTGTTGTTGGAAAATCTTGTACATTGGACCCCTTGGAGTTGGCCTCTTTCTTGTTGGTTGAATATCAACCCCACTCCCATATTTGCTAGGCCTAGTGCTAGAGGCTTTCCTTGAGAATGGAAGAGGATCCTCATTTTTTTTTCTTACTTGATGTTGCCACCTTCCCCAAGCCAAGGTGGTCTTACTACTTTACATGCAGCCTAAGTCACTTTGTTCGAATTCGTGTTCGAGTTCGGCGGCTTTGAAATTCGTAAAAAAATCGGCAATCAAAATTTTGGTGATAAAATTCGGCATTAAATTTGAGAGGTTATAAAATATCTTGCAGAGATTTGGGATGCAGAATTGCAAGTCCATGAGCGTCTCGACATATTGTGTGTGCATAATGGAGTGTCTCAACATATGATATAAAATGAGAAAGTTTTTGAAGCAAGTTTCAAGAAAAATAATTGGGCATACAATTGGAGTTGGGTGATGAAACCACCTATCCAATAACAAGAATTGGCACCATATCCTTCAAAATGTCTTTAGGTGTTCTTGAATTGCATGATGCTCTTTTTGTTCCTAGTGTAATGAAGAATCGCTTGTTTGTCTCAGCTATTACAGATCTTAAATTAAATTTGGTTTTAATGATCAACAAAGCATCATAAGAGGTTTGAATAAAAAATTTCCTCAATTTTTGGCCAAAGAGGTACATGAAGGAGGCCTTTACATGCTTTTGGTGACATTACAAAGCATGAGGCTTTGGTGCAAGATAGTGGCAAGTTGTGGCACAAATGTTTTGGTCACTTGCACTATGGAGCTTTTCCTCTCTTCAAAGATATGGTGCAAGGATTACCATATTTTAAGAGAATAAATCCACATATGTAAAGAATGTGCATTTGGTAAGCACTCCAAGACTACCTTTACATCTAGAAAGTAAAGGTCGAGAGGGATTTTTGAGTTGATTAGCTCGAAAATATGTAGGCCTGTGTCTTCCTCTTTATTGGAAGGTAGTCTTTATTATGCTTCCTTCATTGATGATTCCTCTCAAAAAGCTTGGATTTTTTTTTTAAAGGATAAAGCACCAAAGGAGACTTTTATTGGTGACAAGCCACAAGTATCTCATTTATGTTTACTGGTTGTCCAATTTATATTCACATTCCTGATGAGAAATGACCAAGTTTGAGCCCTCTAGTATCAAGTGGATTTTTGCTGGCTATAGCGAGACTTCTAAAGGCTACAAGTTCTACAATCCACCACAAATGAAGATTGGTAAGCAACTAGGTTATGTTTAATGAGGATGGGTGGTCTTCAAGATCACAAGAGCTTCCTACAGTGATTGAAGAAGACTAAATGTTTTTTGTTCCGACTTCAAATCTGAAATTAAATGAGACATCAGACTCAAATCTCAAGAAATCAGCCCAAGAAAAGAGGCCTCACTACTCTCTAGTTCAGGCTGGGAATTGAGACTTACCAGAATCCTAATCGCCGTGGATAGGCAGAAAGTCTTACTTCGGGAATCATACTTCAAATTTCAGGCTGGGAATTGAGACTTGCCAGAATCCTATTCGCCGTGGATAGGCAGAAAGTCTTACTTCGGGAATCATACTTCAAATTTCAGGCTGGGAATCGAGACTTGCCAGAAGCCTATTCGCCGTGAATAGGCAGAAAGTCTTACTTCGGGAATAATACTTCAAATTTCAGGCTGGGAATTGAGACTTGACAGAATCCTATTCGCCGTGAATACGCAGAAAGTCTTACTTCGGGAATCATACTTCAAATTTCAGGCTGGGAATTGAGACCTGCCAGAAGCCTATTCGCCGTGAATAGGCAGAAAGTCTTACTTCGGGAATCATACTTCAAATTTCAGGCTGGGAATTGAGACCTGCCAGAAGCCTATTCGCCGTGAATAGGCAGAAAGTCTTACTTCGGGAATCATACTTCAAATTTCAGGCTGGGAATTGAGACCTGCCAGAAGCCTATTCGCCGTGAATAGGCAGAAAGTCTTACTTCGGGAATCATACTTCAAATTTCAGGTTGGGAATTCAGACTTGCCAAAATCGTATTCGCCGTGAATAGGCAGAGTAATGAATAGGAAAATCTTACTTCGGGAATCGGGAGTGTGTGGTTCGCCTTCGCCTTCGCCCGGCCTCTCGTCCCCAAATTTAGTCCTGTGAAGGAATCCAAGTAGCACCTTACAACAAAGATTGTCCTGTTCTATTCTGAATTAGGGATCCGGAGGTCACACGTTGAAAATAACGGGATTTTCACATGATATTAAAGTAATAAAATACGTTTCAATGCTAGAGAGTTATGAACCCTAATTCAGGAAAATAATTCGACTTGTAAAACCCTTTTCAATTTTATTTTAATATTATAAAAAGATATGAAAATGGGCAAATGTTTTAATATTTTGAATTTTTTTTGGCTTATTAGTATTAAAATATTTGTTGAAATTGTAATTTGGATCGAAATCTTTATTAGATTTATAATTTAGATTATTGAAATCATTATTTCTAATATGGTTTTTACACCTAGATTCTTAACAATTATTATCTACTATTTATTTATTGAAAATTATTTTTATAGAAGAGAGTCACTTAACTTGTGGTTGGTATATCGATAGGTCAAAAGTTAAGTGCCACAAACAAGTTAGTTGCTCTCCACTTGTAGTTATACTAACTACCCCTTATCCATGCATCAATTGCATGAACTTAGCGTTATGTATTCATGCATTAGCTACCAGTTATCCATGTATAGCTACCAATGTTTTTTTAATATATTTTTTTAAATTGTTAACTTCGAATTTGGATAGTACATATGTATCTAGGAAAAGCATAAGCACTAGTCCATCTTAACTCCTAAAATATAAAAACTTATCGGTGTAATTATTTTGAGTGACAAAAAAGGATTAAATTAGTAAAATGTGGAGGAGATTTTTGTTATCTATTTGCTAAACATAAAGGATGCCATGAAAAATGGGGTTCAACTTTTAAGGACATTAGAAATTACGCTTCTTCTTGGGTATAGGTAATGTCACTAACAACCAAGCAAGACTTTTACAATATAAGGCTTTCAAGAACCCTTATCGGGGCAAAAGGGTCTTAGTAATAGGGGACTCCACAATAATCATTGGAGCCTTAGAAATGGGGAAAATGCTTCCTCACCTTCCTTGGCTCATGTCTTTCATAATAACATATCTTCTCTACAAGCAATTCGATGAGGTAATCTTCTTCTAGGTTAAGTGGCATCTTAATTGTCTAATGGATGGCTTGGTGAACAAGAGCATAAGTAAATGGTCAATCATGTATGTCCAGACAAATGAGAGAGCTCCACAACATCTCTCTTTATACAAAGCCATGTGGCAACCTACCAATCAAGAGATCAGTTGAGCTTAGCAATTAGCACATCTGGATTTTTCTCCCCAAACTCCATGAAGATATCCTCATGAAAAACACATTCTAGGTGGAGTTGTTAGGGGAGAAGACATGTCCTACAAGTGTGTGAAGTTTATGGTCGGTGCCATCATGAAACAATGGAGGTCAACATCCATGCAAACTGGTTCTCCTTTGAGGCCATCATCCATTATACCCCCTCATTAATTACACTCTCCTCCTTGATAGCCAATAGATTTTTCCATTATTTCACACATTTCTCATTCACCATGGTCTTGTCAACCATAGGCCTCCACTCGCTCCATTTTCATTTCACTCTTAATTGACCTTTTTAAATCCTTCATGTCCAATTCTCATTATCATCAATATACCTTGTTATTTGACCTCAACAGTTATCCACAAATAAATGTGTGAGAGAGATGAGATAATTGTTCACGGATTCATAATTAATTGCTTGTGGGAAGTGATCTCATTTTGATCTAGTCTAATCACCACAAAAGCTAAAGTTGATCCCTAGAAAAGGTAGATAGATGCCACCTTTATTGAAGTCAATGATGCCAAAGGTCATTTGTGCATGGAAGTCACCAGGTATATCTTAGCCTTGTGAGTCTCAAAAAGGAATCCAATGGCGAGATGACCATTCTTTAACATTAACAGAATGGGGTGTACATTGCCCTAGTTTCTATCTATGACCACCTTGCAAGCATTACTCATCTTGTGAATGCCCTGCCCTATGCTCTAGTTGCAAATAAATCCCCTAACCCAAAGAGTATGGATTATAGCCCAAGCATGTCCCGAAGTAATCAACAAAGTTGAGCTTGTGGCTCTCTCATAATGAAGCCTTGTCTTCCTCTAAATTTTTATGTGTTTTCTTTGTTTTAAAGGACAGTTTGTTTGAGTATATCTCTAAAGTGTATTAAAAAGATTTATTTATTAATTTTGGATTTGTTTTGCTTTGAGCTCTCCCAAACTCAAATTTTTAGCAATTATTTATAAATTTTTGTTAAAGATGTAAATACTCATTAATATAAAAAATAAAGTGATTTTAATCTCTTTTTTCATCAACCACCCTATATTGGATATAAATTTAGCATGATCGCACCCCACATTCATCCATTATCATAACAATCCCTCGTTTAGCCCCTTCCAAATCACAATTAGTAATTGAAGCGAAAGTTCATAAATCATGCCCACTCTACAATCCTATCCCCACGCTTTAAACAATAGTCACCATAACTACCCCACGTGTCCTCTACCCACATTGCCATCGTTGAGCTCCTCTAACTACATCTTACAACTAAGTACAGTGACAATGTCAACCTCAACAAATCTATATCGCAAATGTTGCCAAAGAATAATCTTTAAAGGAGTATGCTCTAAATGATGCCACCTCGGAAGCTAACATGGCAAGCCTACATATGCTAAAGGATAAACGACATATATAAATTGTAGACTTGAAATTAATATGGGAAGAGATATACTGTTGTATATGGGTATAAAATTGGTCAATATTGGTGTTAATGCTCCTAAGGATATATGAGTTATGAAAGGTTTTCAAATATGACAAGTTTTCAAGAGTATAATTGGGTTTTAGAAGGTAGAAAAGTATGTGATCTTAACATGATTTTAATGACTTAGATGTCCTTGGGTTACGATTTCTTAACCAATAGTTGAAATACATTAACATCAAGTGATAAACATTTCTAACAAAAAAAACACTATACCCAATTATTATTAAAAAAACATTAAAATATTATCAATACATCCTAATGTAATATATTACAATTAGAGAAAACAGTGAGGGAATCCAACAGAGCACAAAGGCTCGTTCAAACAGATAGGAGGAGAAACACTCGACTCAATTGTATTAGGAATTAAAGGTTACATATATAGCTAAGAGATAAGCAAATCTAGATCCAATAAATGTGAACCAGATCCTACAGCATCGGAGTTGTTTGAAACCAGAAACCTAGATTTAGAAAACATACGAATATATTTCTGCATTATATCTAACAGCCTCCCTTAATGCAGAAATGGGTTATTGACAACACTTAATTTCTTCCTAAGACCCTCAAAATGGATCCTTCCAACTGGTTTAGTAAAAATATCAGCAACATTCTCACTTGTATTACAATAGATGAGTTCAATTTCTTGAGACTCAATCTTTTCTCTGACAAAATGATCTTACAGCTCAATATGTTTTGATCTGGCATGATAGAATGGATAGTGTGCTAGCCTAATTGAGCTTTGATTGTCACACTGGATTCTGGTAGCTTGTTTTTGTTGTGTTCCAACATCTTCAAGAATGCGCCTCAACCAAATGGCTTCACAAGTAGCACTGGTTAAAGATTTATATTCAGCTTCTGTGGATGACAAAGAAACAGTTGGTTGTTTCTTACTGCTCCATGATATGGCTCCCGAACCAATGTTAAAAGCATATCCATAAGTGGATTTTCTGTCATCAGGATTGCCTTCCCAGTCAGAGTCAAAGTATGAGTAACCTGCCAACTGAACATCAGATACATTAGTATATAAAAGACCATAATTAAAAGTTCATTTTAAACATCTTAGGACCTGCTTTGCAGCTTTCCAACGTGTTTCGCATGGCTTAGCCAAGAACTGACTAAGGATGCTAACATAATAAGATAGGTCTCGCCTTGTAGTAGTGAGGTAGTTCAGACTACCCACTAGTTGACGATACAAAGTACCATTGGCTTCTTTAGATCCATCACTATTGTATAATTTGACATTTTGATCCAAAGTAGTGGATACAGATTTGCATTCACTCATTTGAAATCTGTTAAGTAATTCCCTTGCATATTTGCCTTGAGTGATGAATGTTTTACCAAATTTTCTCCAAAAAGCAATGCCTAAACAATAATGTAAGTCACCAAGGTCTTTCATTTCAAATTCCTGTGACAAAATACTTTTAATATCTGCAACAAATTGATATGCTCTGCCTGTAATGATAAGATCATCCACATATAGGGATATCAAGCAAACATTTCCCTGATTATCTTCTTTAATATACAAACTTGAATCATTTTTACTTTTGAGAAATCCTTGTTGTTTAAAGAAGGTGTCAATCTTGATATACCATGATCTAGGAGCTTGTTTCAGTCCATAGATAGCTTTCTTTAACCTACACACAAGTTGCTCCTGTCCTTGCTGCACAAATATTTTAGGCTACACTAAGTATACTTCCTCTTTTAAATCAAACAACTCTGGTTACAACAACGAGCATGATAAATATGCAACAATGTAAGTTACAACAATCTTTTTTTTTAATCCGGTTTCTGTGTAGGACAATTTCATGTTTAACAACACCCATATATTTTTACCACGAACCAATGAATTAAGAGGTCCTAGAATTGATTTTCGTAATTTATCTGAAGGGGACTTTAAAGTGCCCATTTAGTTTTCTTCTAGGAATTTCTTCCTATCAAAATATACCTTATATACCAGATTTTGACTTGCAAAGTTACATAGTCTCTGAAGGGAGCCAAAGACTGTCAATTTGATCCCTGATTCTCACCCAATAATCTACTGCAGGTTTTTAGCATATGAACGCATTAAGAAAGTAGGACGTGGGCCTCTTAAGACAATAGGTTGTGCTTTGTCGATCCGAAAATTGCAAGATATAGGAAGCAGGACACAAGGGAGCCCATCTTCGCCGAGTCTATCTAGAATACTATGGAACCATGTCATATTTCATCATTCTCAGAACAAGTCCTACTGGAATAGGATAGATGACAAGTATGGTGCTGCCCAGGAAAGTATTAGAAAGGCACATTCTATCCCAATGCTTTCAGGATTCTCCAAACTCATCTATGATATTTGTAGGCCACATAATTCCAAAGGTTTTTCTGTGATGTCAGCAAGTATTGGCATGACGTACCATGCTCAAGCTGCATGGATGAGACTCTTGATGCTATGCTGCTATGGAGGTCCTACATTTCCAACTATTACTAAGATTGCTTGTGTTGTGAGCTTGGCTTGTGTTAGATCACAACTCTCCCCTTGAACATTGGTTGTTGTTATTGGGAAGGCTTCATGGCCACATAGTAGGTTGGCTGAATCACAAGATTTATATCATTGTGTCCCTTTAAACAGTCAAGCAATTAATAGACATGTCATTTTCGCATCATCCATCTAGTCATTCCTCAAGTGCCTTATTTTGGTGATAAGGGAACTTTATTTGATGACTTTATTTACACCAGCGATTGTGATGGCTCCCTTTGCATCTATGTTTGAGGGAAGGTATAGAGAAATATGGCTGCAACTTGTTCATAGATCTTTGGAGAAGGCAGGGGATGCCTTCATTAAGTGGGGTCAATGGGAAGCTACACGTCCATATATTTTCCCCAGAGATTTGTGTAAGGAGATTGCAAAACTGCATGCAAAGGAACCAACACATAAATTTTCATATATAGAACAAACTATTGAAAAGGATTTTGGTCGTAGAATTGATGAAATCTTTGAGGACTTTGAAGAGGAGCCCATGGCTTCTGGCAGTATTGCCCAAGTGCATAAATCTACTCTGCAATTTCGATATCCTGGTCAGAAGGTAGAGCCTATGATTTTTGCGGTAAAATTCAGGCACCCTGGAGTTAGTGAAGTGATTCGGAAGGATTTTGTGATAATAAATTGGGTTGTAAGGCTTTCTAGTTGTCTGCCAGCATTGAGATGGCTGAGACTTGAAGAAAGTGTACAACAATTTGTCGTCTTTATGTTGTCTCAAGTCGATCTTTCAAGAGAAGCTGCACACTTGAACCGCTTTCTTTACAATTTTCGCAAGTCGATAGATGTGTCTTTTCCTAATCCCTTATACCCACTTTTAAACCCGGCAGTTTTGGTGGAGACTTATGAACAAGGCGAGAGTGTGGCACACTATGTTGATGAACCCGAAGGAAACTATCATATCAATAGATCACTTGCAGACACTGGCTCGCATACTCTCTTCAAGATGCTACTGGTACACCATCTAATCTACCTATTAAGAATTAGACTAATTCTTTAAGTTAATATTTAGATGCAGACATTATTATGTATGTATTGAAGATTTTGATTAAACTTCCAATATTTTTTGTTTATGTACTGAAGTGTTTTAATAAACTTCCAATATATTTTCTTCTTAGATGGGAATTCAATGTTAGTGATCAAACATTGTGAGAATGAGAAGGTGGTGACACTATCATTTTGTTTTGATATTTTTTGGGAAACCCACTAGACCAACCACCTGGTTATACTGTCAAAGGTCTTGAACACAAAGTGTTCAAGCTGAAAAAGGCGTTGTATGATCTAAAACAAGCTCCATGAGCTTGGTACAGTAAAATTAACTACTATCTCATCGGCAACGACCTAAATATGACCACCATAAAAATCATGTTGAAACCATTGTTGATGAGGTAGGAGTCAATCCTACTGTACCAAGCTCGTGGAGCTTGCTTTAGACCATACAAGGCCTTTTTCAGGTTAAACACTTTGTGTTCATCACCTTTAACAGTATAACCATGTGGTTGGTCTACATGAACTTCTTCTTCAAGAATATCATTAAGAAAACCGATTTCACATCCATCTGATACACATGCCATTGATTTTGTGCTGCAATGGCAAGTACAACTTTGATGGTATCCATCCTTGCTACAGAAGCAAAGGTTTCATCATAATGTACACCATACTTTTGTGCATATCCTTTGGCAACCAACCTTTCCTTGTGCTTTTCAAGTTCTCCTTTTTCATTCAGTTTGGTCTTATAGACCCATTTGACTCCAATACTGGTTTTGTCTGTAGGAATATCAACAAGATCCCAAGTCTGGTTTTTCTCTATTGCATCATTTTTTTCATTCAACGCTTTTACCCATTATGCATCCTTCACTACTTCATTAAAAGATGTGGGTTGACAGAAGAAAACAAAGCATACTATAGTTTCTCATGACTAACAGGAGTATCATCATAGATGTCCCTCAAACTTCTGGTTTTCTTGTTTTGGGGTGGATTGTCTATTGTTGTTTCTTTTGTGCTGCTATCAACAATCTGTTGCTCATTCTCAGCAGTTGTTGTAGCTTCTATGTTGCTATCAATTGGCTCTTCTCAAAGATACTATCACTCACATCACTCGACATGGATACATTAACAGGTTTGATTTCATTATCATCAACAAACATAACTAGATCAACAATATTTGTTGGGATTACATGATCACTGACTGTCTCATAGACACAGACATCTTCAATCTCTTCCTAGTGTTGAAGTTAGCGTAGGTGCGAGACCCATTCTTAGAGAATGGTACCCTAGTCAATTGACTAGGACATAGTAAGATCCTAGCATATGTCTAGGGACCCTATGTGCCTCTAGGGTATTTTGGTCTAGGACCAGGGACGCGATGTCCAAGTAGATCTTGCAGATAGAGGCAGAAACATATTTTGGTCTAGAACCAGGGACGCGATGTCCAAGAATGTCCTGCAGGCACTTGAACAATTTTTCAGTGTGAGACTGAAACTCAGCTTAGTACTGAGAACCATTTTGTGAGAGAATGGAGGAATCGGTCAGGGTCCAGAGATTGATCAACTTGATTTAGTGTGAGACTGAAACTCAGCCTAAGGCTGAAATCCATTCATTAAGAATGGAGGTTAATGATGTCCCCTCTCCTAATTAGTTATTGCTAGGTTTCTTCTCAAGGGACTGGCCACCCCTTGACGATGTCCCTAGTACCTAACCCTTAGAAGCAGTGTTAAGGACAAAAGGATTGTAGTATTTGTTTGGATCTTCCTCCATATACAGTGATGAAAAAATATACATATATAAACTATGTATCTTGAGAGAGAGAAAAGTATTTGGTATTGTTGGTCCTAATTGAATGATCATCCACCTTTACGATTCACCTTGATCTTGTGGTTGTTGAATCTTGGTCCTATTCTTACTGGTCCTAGCACTATCACGTGTGTGCACCTTTGACTATGATGACTCCTACTTATGAAGTATATTTACTTAATGGTTTATTAAAGACCATTGGACCATGTATTTTTATGGTTACTTTATGTGTTATTAAAAAGACCTTTTGACGCACTTATGATTTTGGATTATCCACTTTATGTTGGACCTTTGGACTTTCACTTTATGATTTTATTATAAATTCTTTAATTAATTAGTTTAGTCTTATTACTAAAATCTTTATGATTTTACTAATAAAGACTTTTTTGACCATTTAATCTTACGTCATGTTTAAAACCCTTGCCTTATGATTACTTTGATTATTTTATAATAGATTATTGGTCAAACCTTTATTTTATCTTTGATTATTGGTCAAACCTTTATTTTATTTTATTTTATGCTTTAAAGTATTTTATATTATTGATCCATTTTTTTATTTTATAGTTAGGTCACTTTATGATTATTGTGAACCTCAACATGAATCCATTACACCATTTAACTTATAAATAGATGAGGTTATTTTCTTTTATGCAACGATTGATTTGTTGGAAGCTCTTTCAATTGTCATCACGTGTTTATTTTTACGGACTGTCTTTTGCGTGATTGGTCTATTGGGTGCCTGTGATTTTCCTCACTACTGTTTGTGGTTTATTTTCTCCTTGATTTGTCTGTGGGTTGATTCTGTTTTTTCTTCTGGTTGTAAGCACAAGCTGTTTACGATTTCTTTGGCATGCTTGATCTCTGTGGGTTTGTCTCTGGTTCATTTACGGGGTGATCTCTGTGATTATTTCACCCTCACGATTTGATTCCATTTTTATTGTTGGGTTCCTATGGCTTCCTCACAGTTTGACTGCTGGTTTTGCCTTGCCGGCTGCCTGCGGGGTCCTCATCGGCTGAGCATTCTTTCTCTACAGTTGCGTTGCCCTACCCGCACGTGATGTTGTGTTGATCTGTGTCCTCTCTGTTTGTTGGCTGGACTGTTGACTGTCGTTTTTTCTTCCAATGTGGTCCCTCCATGCTTTGTCATCTCCACGAATACTATAGCCCAAAGCTTCCCCTACGTATTTAGTCTACTACACAGACTGGGTTATCCATAACAGACTCTGTGACCTTTTGGATGCTCCACGAACTCCTCTGTGATGGTATTTATTGATTGTATGACTAAACTGCTAATCTGATTGAAGGTCTGTTTACTTCTACCTGAACCGTCTCTCTCTCTCAAGGTACTTATATGGTTTAACCAGTTTGACATGTCCTTTCAGTAACAAGATCAAACTCAGAACTAACTAAGTATAAGGCGGATCCAACAAATGGTTATGATTCTTTATCTTCTGTAGTTTATTTGAGATTTAATTTACTGCACATGTTATTTATTATTTTTCTGTTCATGACATTTGATGAGATATTTCAATGGTCAACTTTAACGCAGTGACCAGCAGAGCGTTAAGTTGAAAGAAATGAAAGTTATGTTGTTATGTTGCATTACAGTTTAAATTTGACCTCAGTTTTTATATGTTCATGTATTTAAGTTTAGTACTTGTATTAACACTCATCTAATGTGTAAAATTCAACATGGCATCAGAGCTTAGGGTGTAGCTAATTCTGTTTTGCATCCAATAGAAACTACAACGATCCTAAGACAAGATCTATACTTCACAGAAGCTTACTTTTCAAGTTGACAAGTAAAGGTTAATATTACTACTCCTTCAGTAAAATCACAAGATATGCTTGAGGGAGCCTCCAACTTCAATGCATGGAAAGCTAGGGTTCTAAATATCCTAGAAGAAAGTGATCTAGATGATTTGGTTACTAGAGTTGTTGAAGAGCCTACTACAGCCCAAGGAAGAGTAGCATTCAAGAAGAAGCAAGCCAAGGAAAAGCGAGTTATCTTTGACTCAGTTAAATATAACTTGATGGTTTTTTTATCTCTGTTAAGGACAACCAAAGAATGCTTCGATGCTCTAGCTAACCTCTATGAGAAGAAATCTCCTACTTAGAGAAGAGTCTTGAAGAAACAACTCAAATTAGTTAGAATGGAGAAAAACAAGAACGTTGCTACCTTCTTCTCTAGGATCGCTCAGATAAGAGACCTACTCTTGGCCATTGGAGATAAGGTAGAAGACGATGATCTTGTGCAGACAATGTTCGGTGGCCTCCCTACAACATGGGAGACATTCTTGGCTTCAATAAATGGATGAGGGGATCAACCCAACTTTGAAAGGTTGTGGCATGATTGTTTAAATGAAGAAAGCAATATGGAATTATTTTCCATTGGTTGATTTTTCAACTGAGTAATCATTGTGGGTTAAAATGCGAATCATGTGGGTTTAGAAGTCTTTGTCTGCTTCATCTTGGTCTAGGACCAAGTAGGTTGATGCCATGGCAAAGCCCCTAGCATATGGCAAGGGCCCCTATGTGCCTCTAGGGTATTCTGGTCTAGGACCAGGGACACGATGTCCAAGTAGATCCTGCAGATAGAGGCAGAGATATATTTTGGTCTAGAACCAGGGACGCGATGACCAAAAAAGTCCTACATGCAGTTGATCAATTTTTAGTGTGAGCCTGAAACTTCGCTTAGTACTGAGAACCATTCTGCGAGAGAATGGAGGACTCGGTCGGGGTCCAGGGATTGATAAAATTGATTCAATGTGAGACTGAAACTTATCTTAAGGCTGGAAGCCATTCATTAAGAATGGAGGTTAATGATGTGCCCTCTCCTAAACGGTTATTGCTAGGTTGCTTCTCAAGGGATTGGCCGCCCCTACTACCTAACCCTTCGAAGCAATGTTAAGGACAAAAGGATTGTACCATTTGTTTGGATCTTCCCCCTTATACAGTGATGAAAAAATATACATATATAAACTATGTATCTTCAGAGAGAGAAAAGTATTTGGTCTTGTTGGTCTTAATTGAACGATCGTCTACATTTACGGTTCACCTTGATCTTGTGGTTGTTGAATCTTGGTTCTAATCTTACTGGTCCTAGCACTATCACTTGTGTGCACCTTTGACTATGATGACTCCTACTTATGAAGTATGTTTACTTAATGGTTTATTAACGACCATTGGAACATGTATTTTTATGGTTACTTTATTTTTTGTTAAAAGAACCTTTTGACACACTTATGATTTTGGACTATCCACTTTATGTCTAACCTTTGGACTTTCACTTTATGATTTTATTATAAATTCTTTAATTAATTATTTTAATCTTTAATAAAATCTTTATGATTTTATTAATAAATACTTTTTTGACCATTATAATCTTATGTCATGTTTAAGACCCTTACCTTATGATTACTTTGATTATTTTATAATATATTATTGATCAAACCTTTATTTTATCTTTGATTATTTTATAATAGATTATTGCTCAAATTTTTATTTTATTTTATTTTATTTTATGGTTTAAAGTATTTTATATTATTGATCCATTTTTTTAAATTTTATAGTTGGGTCACTTTATGGTTATTGTGAACCTCAACGTCAATCCATTACACCATTTAACTTATAAATAGATAAAGTTATTTTCTTTTATGCAACGAGTGATTTGTGGGAAGCTCTTTCAAATGTCATCACGTGTTTATTTTTACGGAGTGCCTTTTCCATGATTGGTCTATTGGGTGCCTGTAATTTTTTTTCACTGTTGTCTGCGGTTTATTTTCTCCTCAATTTGTCTGCGGGTTGATTTTTTTTTTCTTTCGGTTGTAAGCACAGGATGTTTACAATTTCTTTGGCATGCTTGATTTCTGCGGGTTTGTCTCTAGTTCATTCACGGGGTGATCTCTGTGATTCTTTCACCCTCACGATTTGATTCCAATTTTATTGTTGGTTTCCTGCGGCTTCTTCATAGTTTGACTATTGGTTTTTCCTTGTCGGCTGCCTACGGGGTCCTCAACGGCTGAGCATTCTTTCTCTACAGCTACGCTGCCCTACCCGCACATGATGTTGTGTTGATTCGCGTCGTCTCTGTTTGTTGGTTGGACTGTTGACTGCCATTTTCTCTTCCAGCGTGGTCCCTCCATGCTTTGTCAGCTCCACGTATTCTATAGCCCAAAGTTGCCCCTGCGTATTTAGTGTACTACACAGGCTGGGTTATCCACAACAGGCTCTGTGATCTTTTGGCTGCTCTATGAACTCCTCCATGATGGTATTTATTGACTGTATGACTAAACTACTAATCTGATTGAAGGTTTGTTTACTTATACCTAAACCATCTCTCTCTATCAAGGTACGTATATGGTTTAACCAGTTTGACTCATCCTTTCAGTGACAAGATCAAACTCAGAACTAACTGAGTATAAGGCGGATCTAACAAATGGTTATGATTCTTTATCTTATGTATTTTATTTGAGATTTAGTTTACTGCACATGTTATTTATTATTTTTCTATACATGACATTTGATGAAACATTTCAATGATCAACTTTAACCCAGTGACCAGCATAGTGTTAAGTTAACGCAGTGACCAACAGAGTGTTAAGTTGAAAGAAATGAAAGCTATGTTGTTATGTTTCATTACAGTTTAAATTTTACCTCAGATTTTATATGTTCATGTTCAGTACTTGTATGAACACTCATCTAACCTGTAAAATTCAACACCTGGTGCTTTGCGTGACTTGCAAAGTCATCTTCCTCTACAACCAGTTCCTCACTAAACACTTCTTTCAGTATATCCCATGCTCTTTTTTGAGTATTTGCTTCTTCAATATAATGAAATAGTGAATAGTCTATACTGTTTTATATGAGACATAGGGCAACAACTTTTTTCTTTCTTTTTGGAACCCATTCAAAGACTTAAATGAATCTGGATCTCTAGGATCTTCTTCAACAATGAAATGCCACAAGTCTTGTAATTTTAACAAATTACTTACTTTGACTACCCATACATCATAATCATCTCCATCAAATGTTTTCCATAATCCTTCACGTGTAAAGAGATTTCTTACCTCTTCAATCTGTTTTGGTAATGCTTCTAGTAGCTCCATCTTCAAGAATCGATCTTCTTCGATTTTCTTCGATCTTTCGGAATTTTCTTGTCTCAATCACAACCTCCAATAAGATTGGATCTATGTGTGTGTGTGCTTTCCACTATGTGAAAAGGTTTACCCAATACAAAAAGAAATCGATAGGGCCATAGGCTCTGATACCATGTTAAAGAAAACAAGTGAAGCAGAAAAAGGACAGAAACATAATGTCCATATTGATTGCCTGGGAAATTGACTTACCTTCTCAATATTAAGGAGCAGTATTTATAAGACTACATAACAACAAAACTATAGGTAAATACTATGGGTTACATAATACCATGGATCACTAAGTCTAAGTAATGTGACCAAGTTAACTACTCAACTAACTAACTAATTAATGCACTATTGATAGTGGTCCGTTGAGATTACTATTCTTAACAAGATGTGGGAGTGGAATGGTCCTTAAGGTCAATGAAAATCATCTTTTTAAATTATGGATGGGAAGTGGAACTGGTAGCAACACAAGAGCATAATCGTTGGGGCTGTGGGGTGTTATTTATTTTGTAGAAAGAATTGGTATTGATTATGTTAGTGCATATGGAGATTCGAAGATTATCATAAAATGGTCAAATGGAATATTTAATCTTCAGGTTTTTCAGCTACGTCATTGGTGTAGCATAATACAAAATTTGTTTGTCTCTTTCAATCAAATTTCTTTAACTCATATTTCCATAATATTCAACTCGGAAGCAGATCTTCTATCCAAATTAGTATTTTTTTGTGATGAAGCACTTATGCATTTTCAATAAATTTTGGAGGGATCCATTGTTCATGAAGGCGTTGTATACCTTTTTTATTCCTTAGTCTATGACTGTATAGTCCTTTGCTGGGAATGTTAGTATGTTTTCTATTGTCTATGAGGATGTATTGAGGACACTATGTTTTGAAAACAAATCCTTAGTTTGTTTTTTTGTATGGCGCACAATTTATTGTGGTATGTATTTAGGCTTTGTCTGTATCCAGTTTGGATTGTAGTCTTGATTTTATGCCCTTCAAGCTTGGACATTGAAAGGACGGAGATGGATAGTTTTTGTAAAGACCATTTTTTCTTTGATTCTTATGAATAGCAAGAAAAATGTTTTTTTTTTCTCTTAAGGAAAAGGTGCTTGAAATACAATTATATAAAGCAAAGCAAATCAAGTATTTCAAAAACTTACATATTAGAAAATGCTACTCAATTTTTACATTCGGGGAAGCCGACCATGCATCTCCATGCTAAAGAGCATAACATGAGCATTAAGTTGAAACACATGTAGCATTTTCTTGATTTTGTGACCATTACTTTGTACTTACTAGGTTAGGTTCAATTAAGACTAAACTATCTAGTTCAGGACGACCCTAAGCAAAAAAAAACTTTCACCCCTGGGCCGCAAAGACTATCAACGGAGATATGCCTGCCAAGCTATGGACATCACAACCAGAGATCTCACAGCTCGCGGTAGTTTAAGAAACCCTTAACACAAGGAAACTCTACCTGACCAATGATAATAACCTCCTTGCATATGCTCCTCTAGAAAATAAATTGAGTGGTGTAGACGACGAAACGCCAGTATGCACACCAACCCCTCTACAACCTACTGCCAGTGAAACCCCCATGGAAAGGGTGTAGGTGACGACTGGCGTGAGGCAGGTGGAAAAACTCAACGTCTCACTAGCCATGGGAGGTTTGACCTCAAAATCTAGCATACAAAATCGGAAAGGAAAACCCCCAATAATCCTGGGTATATAAAAGAAACTGAGGCAAAAACCTAAAACCAAAAACCCCAATAACTGAGCATGATGACCAAGCAGGATAATGAAATCCTACCTGGCGAAGAGAATTGATGAGCCGAAACGTGCTCAGTCCCTACACAGCTGACTAGATCTGCAACGCGAGTGACAGCTCACTTAGCAAAAAACTAACAACTTTAATGGACAACGAATGACCGTGACACGTGCCCTTGGTGCTTAAAAAGACTCGTCCATAGGGTTAATAAATGTCCCATGTGTGAAACTGTATAGCATTTAATCAGGACCACACGTCAGTGCCAAAACAAAACAAAAAATGACGCCATCAGATGACAACTGGTGAAGTAGCCGACGTCCATAGGGTGGAAAGCTATTTTCACTGCTGAAACTTATCGATGGACTCAAAAGTTTCTAACCATAGGGTATCGGGTGAGTCCTCTAGAGAGAATCAGATGGAAATCTTGAAGCGATCCGACGCACATCGGCTAACAAGAAACTTTTCTTCCAAAAATAAACTCATGTCTTAGCTCTGTATTAGTTGGGAATTTGAAAAAACATCAGGTGCAGACAAGAAAGTCACTCGAAACAGCGGCCAGGGCTTTAGCGGAGAACTCATTTGATTCTTCCGAAACAACGGGTCAGAAAGAACATAATTCCTTTCGCCAAGTCAATCTGCTTCAACAAGCCATCCGAAGGCAAAGGACTTGCCTTTCGACACATCGGATGCGGACATCAGAGTTTGACCGATGCATCGGTAAACTTACGTGAGTCTTCCGAAAAAGGTAAAAGGGAATAAAGATCGGCAAGCAAACTGGGTAGAACCTCCCCTGTATCGGATAAACTCTGTGAGTTCACTCGATATGTCGGGTGGAAAAAATGAGTTTTTATTTATAAGTTTTTTTAATTTGCAAAAAAACTAAGTCATAAAGAAGGAAAAAGCAACTTAAGAAAACAGAAGACTAAAAATATCAGGGGAGGGAGGATATGAAAAAATTGTTGGGGAGTTGTTGCAATAGCAACATGAACACATTGTAGTTCCCAGTGATTGATGAGGAAGAAGTGTGACCACTACAACTAAAGACTAAATATTCAACAAGTAAAAGTTCACCAATATGAAGTTAGAGAGTGAGGATGGATCTTGAGAAATGACGGAGACCATACAGTCTCGAAGAGGAGTTTCTTGAGGGAAAAAGGTCAATCGGACATAAGAGGAGAGGATAATGAAAGAATAATTCATATCCAAGAGCAGATTATGAATTATCTAAAATCATTGAAGACCATCCAAATATCCGCTGAAAAGAGTCTTAAAAGAGGTTATGTGAGGTCTAGATCATCTTCAAGGAGACCTTATCACTCAGAGAGAAACAAGGAGAATGCATCAAGAAGTACTGAGAGCAATCCTGAAAGATCTCTAGTGAGATACAAGAAGAGGTTTACCCGGGATGAACTAGTAGGAGAATTGAGAAGAATCAAGCCCACAAGTTTTGATGGAGAATTAAATAAAGGAGAATATTTCGAAGCATTTTTGTTAGGAATTAGGAAATTCTTCCATTTGCATCAATATACACCTAATATGGAGGAAAGCGTAGCCATATACCATCTACAAGGTAAATCATCGATCTAGTGGGATCAACTAGTTAAGTTGAAAGACATCGATGAAGACAAAATATCTTTGTGGAAGTTTAAGAAATACTTTCAAAAGGAATACCTCTCTGAGCACTACTATGACAAGAAGATGGAGGGATTATTTGAGCTTAAGTTGAGAAGCATGACTATGGAGGCCTATGAGAAAAAAATTCTAGAACTTTTGAACTATGCAGACTTCATCAAAGATGAGAAGGTAAATATTCAAAGGTTCCTAAGTGACCTTCCTAAATTTTATAGAGATGAAGTCCAATATGATAGACCAAAGAACCTTAAGGATTCCATTTGGAAGGCAAAACAATTATATGAACACAATAAGAGTAAGGCCCCATATCAAAAGAATTGCAAGGATATGAAGAAGAACAAGCAGGAGCAAAGAAAAAAAGGTTTCCAACCTTCAAAGTTCACAAGCAATAATTCTTACCAACAAGGACAGTCAAAGGAAGATCATTTAGGGAAAAGACCACCTGTGGAATGTTGGATATGCAAGGAAAATCACTTTACCAATCAGTTCCCGTATAAGAAAAATAACCTTCACAACATTCAAGAGGCTTCTAATGTTGGAGATGTAGGTGGAAGTGTTTAAAGGATCTATGCAGCCCTAGATGGGAGGCAAGTTGACCACCAATCCCAAAGGGTTGAAGTAGCAGGTAAGATTGCTAATAAAACCATAACTATTTTGATTGATTCGGGAAATAGAAATAGTTACATTTCACCTAATCTTGTTGAGAAATGTCATTTGAAGAAAAGTAAACTTGAAACAACAAGTCTAGTACAGCTAGCTATAGGAGCCAAAAGGAAAGTCATTGAATTTGTAAAAGTGTGTCCTTTAGAAATGAATGGAATGAAAACCTTTGAATACTTAAACACCATACCCTTGAGGGTCATATGATGTATTGATTGGCATGGATTGGTTGGATGCACACCATGCAATTTTGGATTGTCATAATAAAACTTATACTTTTTTGGATGAAGAAGGAAACCAAGTGACAATAAAAAGAATACCTAGACCCATATCCCTGAGGTAGATCACAACTCTACAATTGAATAAATGTCTTAGAAAGGGATTCCAATTATATGCAATTCATGTGAAATAATCAAAAGAAGGAAAAGAGCCAGAGCTGCATGATTATCCAATACTACAAAATTTTGTGAATATATTTCAAGAACCACCAAGAATGCCTCCTAAGAGGGACATTGATTTTTCTATCAACTTGGTTCAAGGAACAATACCTTCATCTAAATCACCTTATAGAATGAGTACTCCAGAGTTAAAGGAATTACAAATGCAGTTAGAGGATCTACTAAAGAAATGTTACATACGACCCAATGTTTCACCTTGGGGAGCTTCTGTGTTATTTGTGAAGAAGAAAGATGGAACTCTAAGACTTTGCATAGACTATAGACAATTGAACAAAGCAACGGTTAAAAACAAGTACCCCTTACCAAGAATTGATGACTTGTTTGATCAATTGAGAGGAACCAAGGTGTCTTTAAAAATAGATTTGAGGTTGGGATACCACCAAATTAGAATTAAGAATGAGGACATCAGTAAGACAACATTCAGAATAAGGTATGGACACTATGAGTTCACAGTAGTACCTTTTGGTTTAACAAATGCACCTGCAGTATTCATGTGTTTAATGAATGGAGTATTCAAAAAGTACTTAGATAAGTTTGTGATTGTATTCTTGAATGAAATCCTTATCTATTACAAGACAAAAGAAGAGCATGAAGAACATCTAATACTAGTAATGCAAGTGCTTAGAGAACATCAGTTGTATGCCAAATTAAGCAAGTGTTATTTTTATTAACGAAGAATCCACTACCTAGGGCATATCATATCTGAAGAAGGTGTTACAGTATATCCTGAGAAGACAAGATCCATTATGGAATGGTTAACACCTAAGAATGTATCAGAAGTCGGATCCTTCACGGGGTTAGTTGGATACTACGGAAGGTTCATCGAAGGATTCTCGAAGTTGCCTCATCCCATCACATCTTTGCAAAAGAAATGTGTGAAGTTTGATTGGACTTATAAGTGTGAATATAATTTTCAAAAACTTAAGGAAATGCTTACGAGTGCACCAATGCTAAAAATTGCAGAACTCAAAGGTAACTTTGCTGTACGCACATATGCATGAAAGCAAGGCATTGGTGGAGTATTAATACAGGATGGACATGTGATTGGTTACGAATCTAGAAAGTCGAAGGAACATGAGAATAACTATGTCACCCATGACTTAGATCTTGCAGTTATCATCTATTCTTTGAAGATGTGGAGACATTATCTAATGGGTAAAAAGTTTGAGTTGAGAACTGACCACGATGGGTTAAAATACTTGTTTGAGTAGAGTAATTTGAATGCAAGAAAAAGGAGGTGGATGGAGTTATTATGTGAATATGACATTTGGCATCAAGCATATCAAAGGAAATGAAAATAAAGTAGCCGATGCACTTAATAGGAAGATGCATGTGATGCATGTAGCAACTATCAACATTAACACATCAGATTTGAAAGATAAGATCATTGAAGCCATTGTTACAGATGAAATTTATCAGTAGGTGAAAAAAGGGTTGAAACAACCAAAAAATCCATAGAAATTTGATAAGTATAAGTTTAAATAAAATGGGATACTCGTGCACAAAAATAGAGTTTATGTGCCTGATGTTGGAGATATAAGGAAGATGGTTCTGAAGGAAACACATGATGTCCCTTATGTCAGAAATTTGGGTTATCGGAAAACGATAGTAGTAGTAAGGAAACAATACTATTGGCCAAAGATGAAGAATGATGTTACAGAATATATAGCTAGGTTCATGGAATGTCAAAAAGTTAAAGTTGAGCATTAACATCCAGCAGGATTGTTGCAGCCCTTGCATTTACCGAAGTGAAAATGGGATGTAGTGACGATGGATTTCATCACCAGGTTACCTAAGACGAGATTGCAAAATGATGCAATCGTGGTTGTGGTAGATAAGTTGATTATGGCAACACACTCCATTCCAATAAAGACAACTCACAAAGCAACTAACATTGAAAATATTTACACGAAGAGGAAGCCAGATTGCATGGTATTCTGAAGGTTATAGTATAAGAGAGAGATTCAAAATTTATTTCTAACTTTTGGAAATGATTGTTTGAAAGGTTTGGTACAAGTCTAAACATGAGTACATCATACCACCCTCAGACAGATGGAAAAATAGAAAGAGTTAACCAAGTAATTGAAGATATGTTAAGGATGTGCGTGATGGATCAACCATCTAAGTGGGAAGATTATTTACACTTGGTGGAATTTGCTTATAATAATGGATATCGTTCATCTTTGAAGATGAGTCCTTTCGAGGCCATGTATGGAAAGAAGTGCAATACCCCCATCAGTTGGGATAACCCAACAGATAGAGTCATTGTTGGACCATAATTATTAAAGGATATGGAGGATCAGATGGTTAAGATAAAGCACAATCTAAAGGTATCTCAAGACAGGCAGAAAAGTTATGCAGATCAGAACAAAACTACTAGATAGTTTCAAGTTGGGGATCATGTGTTTTTGAAAGTCAGACCCAAGAAGAGTTCCTTAAACTTGGGAAATTGATCCAAGCTAGTTGTCAGATACTGTGGATCATAGTGGAAAAAATCGTCGATTTTTTGGTGATGTCTCAAAAAATTCAGACATCGCGAAAAATCGGCAAAAATCAGCAAAAATTGAGAAAAATAAGAAAAAATCGAGAAAGATCAAGAAAAATCAGCAAATAAGGGAAAACATCGGTAAGCAAATTTTGACCCTATTGAAGTACAAATTTTGCATTTTTTAATGCTTGTCGCAGTTTGCTGATTTTTGTCGATTTTTTCATCGATGTTACCGAGAAGATGTTTTCTGGGCCCTCGCCGATTTTTCCCACTATGCTGTAGATAAGATAGGACCTGTTTCTTATGAGTTGGCCCTACCCGCTTACATTAGGCTACATAATGCGTTTTATGTGTCTTTATTGAAAAAGTATATACCTAATACTAACCACGTAATTGATTGGAATGTGATCTAGGTAATTAGAGTGTTTTTATTTTATTTATATATATATATATATATGAACATGGTACTAATCATGTGATTGAATGGTTTATGATATCTGTGGAATCGAAAGGGGATTTTTCGGTACAACCTATTGCCGTTTTGGGCAGCAAGGTCAAGCTGCTTCAGAATCGAGAAATGAAGCAGATAAAGGTCCAATGGACCCATTATAGTTCCGAGGATGCCACTTGGGAGCTAGACAGTACCATGGGGGAAGCATACCTTCATATATTTTGAAATTTTGCAGCGTATGTAATATGCATCGAGGACGATGCATTGTTTAAGGAGGAGGGAGATGTAATACCCCGGTTGTTAAGCCCTAGACTTATGATCCTTCATGTGACTTATGTTCTTTTGCATTATGGACTTATGATATTTTATATGATTGTGGAATTATGCTCCTTTGCATGATTAATTTGATTAAGGACTTATTATTAATGTTTGATAACATGAATTTGGACTTTAGACCTACTATTAATGTTAATGTTATTACTCGCATCTATGCTATCTTTAAATGTTGTTAATGATTGATTAAATAAACAACTAGCTTAGCAAAGAAAACTAAAGGAGTATGGGGGACCATGGATTCCATAAAGTGAGGGGGGATGGGGACATCCCTAGAACCTTATAATTTGTTGTTGACTTAACTTTGTCCACCCCAATTCATATTTGCACCTTGGTGAGATTAATAATGTTGGTCACCCAAACCTTGTACAATGAACCATATTCTCAATAATTATGGACTATGGAGTTAATATTGCATATTTTGCACACCTTAGTGGTCCCCTCTTACATAGGGCACCCTCCTTGAAAAAATATTACTTCACATTTATGTGTTTATGGTCATTTATGAACCATTTTCCTAGTTTTTAGGGGTTGTAAGCTATTTTCTAGCTTCCACTCTTACACCATGCGTTGATGATCCTATTTTGAGGAAAAATGTGCAAGCAAAGAATGTTATTGGTTATTGAGGAAAAATCCATTTTGCACCAATTAATCTACGTGAATTGCCTTCTCAAACTAGACAAAACTAAGTTTCCCATTGCAGTCTACATCTTTGAGTTTGTGAGTTATTTGAAGTAAAATATATTCAGAATTTTAACTTTCTATGTTTTTGGTTCATTGTTATTGATGTAGTTTCCCTGTATCCTGATCTTAACTTTTCAAAAATTCTAGTGGATCTGTATCATATCTAGATCCATTTTCATGCAACTTAGATTTAAGATGGCAACTGGCTATTTTAGGGTACCTCTGGCTATCATTCCCAGAAAATTCTTGATATGGTAAGTAAGAGACTTTTGTGAATAGAACATGAAAACCATTATAATCTCCCAGCATTTGGCATGATGTGCCCTTAGTGACAGTATCAACAACCAGAAGCAAACTTTTAAAATTATAATGTGTCATATATTTTGTCAATCTTGATAGTTGTTGCATGAGTACATTGTTGTCTCCTTCAAATGTTGATTGCGTGTCATATTTACCTTTCAGATGATCTATACAATTATTTGTTTTCAAACCCTGCCCACCACATGCTTCGTGACACCCATGTATCTCAAATACTTAGGAACATCAATGTAAGACTAATTGCAGCCTTTCAAAAAGGGAACAAAATATTACAAACATGACCTCCCTCTTCCCCATTCCAAAGACACTCAACGTAATATACTATAAATGAAAAAAAAACAATGACAAGATACAAAGAAAATTCAAAAGGATACCAATAAATCATATGATGATAGTCAAAATTGACATCTATTTTGTTTCAATCACCTGTAATGTTTTCATCTTATGACATGTGGAGATAGCCTTGTATCCAATAGAAAGAACATGAGTAGTCTTGATGTCTAAGGAGCTTTTTCCAATATATCATCTTAAGATAATTTGTCACACAACTCAAAAAACCCTTACAATACCCCTTAAACAAATCTTCCTTCCTTTTGGATTAGTAATCCCTTTTTAAGTCATTTAAATGACTACTTCATTGATGCATGTATTCACAATTTCACAATAACAAATTGCCATTCTGATCTAGGTTAATTTATTATTTTAGATCACGATAAGCTCTTTTTTCCCATATAAAGAACATATAATAATTTACAAATGTTACCAATATCAATTGCAAATTTGGCACAACAAACTTTATTATTTACCAGAGAATTCAAATAACCATATTCTTGAAAGAGTGGTCAACTATGGTCGATGCCATCTTATATCCATCGATCTCTTCTTTAATTAATGACTTCAATATCAACTACTAAAAATTCTTACAGCATGTGGTGAACCTATGTTTTGGTAAGCATGTTACATAACCAAACAATGTCGATGGGATGGGTAGGCAAGAAACAATTATGGCTCATCATTACAAAGTATGGTATACAACTTAAGCTCAATTTTAAAACAAGATCATACTTACGAAGAAAAAAAAGTGGACAAACAAATCATTACAAAACTGATACCTGTGATCATCTTCACATTGACACTAAGATCAAGAGCATGGCAGATTGTTTCAGCACTATCATGGCGGGAAGGATCAAATAGAGGAAACACCCCAACAAATTTCCATGGGCATCCCTCACTCTCTTTGGTCCTTTCAGGGACTTCCTACAATTACATATCAAGCACACCTTTAGTGAAGCTTCCTTTATTCTTTTATTAACAATGGAAATTAGGGTCTTTAAATCACAATTTCACTAGTTTTTTTAAGATAAAATCCAATTGTTGTAACTACTTGAAACATAATGAATAGTCAACAACATCCCTGCATAGCTACAACAAGTGAGCGAAGTCCATGCTCTGCAAATTTATCAATTGCTGAATGTACTTTGTTTGTCACATCTTCCTTGCAATGGTAAAGGTCAAGAATCTGCAGAAATTATAAGACTTTCGACAATAGAAAAATGGAGGATTTACTGGAAGATAGCATAGAATGTTGTTAAGAATCAAGATTTCATATGCTTAGCTAGATATCATTAGTGTTTAATCCAAATTCACAACAGTAGCATATACAGAATCACTGAAAGAAACACAATCACAAGATAGACACAGTATTTATCCTAGGAAACCCTCAAAGGGAAGAAACCCAACAAAACTTCCTTTGTATAAGATGTATAAGATGAAACCCCAAAACAGGTATTCTCCTCCTTGCTGGTCTCTCTCTCTCTCCTATGCGCTACACAAGTGAGTGAGACTGTGTTCAAATGAGAAGCACAACTCCTCTATTTATACTCTTCTGGTCAACTGACTTTTAACCTAATCAAGTTGGCTCCACTAAACTGTTTGGGCCAACTTTGCCTAGGAAATCACAAAACATTTTTTTATTATATTCATTAAAGTACTATTGACCCGACTTACAATGGAGGCTTTACCTCATGACTCTATGATGACCAATTACAATAATAACATCCTGACGGAGGAATAGAACATCTCTCTTGGGGAACATCAGTAAAATACAGTTAGAATATCCTTTGAAGTTCCAATATTTGAACACTCCCCCTTAATGAGAAGGGTATTCTACTGACAACAACCTCATCAACTATAGGAGTAATGAGAGAGACCATATTCAACAGTATCAAGGTAATACATTTATACGTCATAGGAAGTTTTCAACAATCATCAGTGACTGGAACAGTTACTCTTCAATGTCTTCAGTACTGGAACAGTACTGAGTCTTCATCTTCTACAACACACGATTGCTTGATCCTTTTGCAGCAATAGTTCGATCCTCTTGATCCTTTGCAGCAACACTTTGATCTTCTCAATCCTTTGTAGCAACACTTTTATCTTCTCGATCCTTTGTAGTAGCACTTCATTCTTCTCAATCCTTTGCAGTAGCACTTCGATGTTCTCAATCCCTTGCAACAACACTTCGATCTTCTCAGTCCTTTGCAGCAGCACTTCAATCTTCTTTATTATTTGCCACCACACTACCTGCAGTACACATGATCTCTTTGCGAGATGATAAATCCCTATCACTTTAGAACATAGGTCCAAAGATGATGCAATCCTCATCAACATACTACACCTTAACGAGGAGGGTCCATAGTATCTACCAACTTGATCGTCTGCAAATGAATGCAGGACCATATCATCTGTAAGGACTCATCGTAGACCATCCTTAGCCTGTTAGAGCTAGGACCATTCCAAGCGAGAGTTATACTACGACATCTACATGTGCATGTAGGCATACTCTCCATGTGAGAGTATCGTTTGCACTTGAATGCAGGACCTATCGTCTGTAAGGACTCACCGTAGAGCATCCTCAGCTTTAAAGCTAGGACCACTCCTAAGTGAGTGTTAGTCTACGACATCCACAAATGAATGTGGGTACACTCTCCATGCAAGAGTAACGTTTGCAACTGCAGATCTTGTCTGCACCTAAATGCAGGATCTGTCGTCCGTAAGGACTCATTGTAGAGCATCCTCAACTTCAAAGCTAGGAGCACTCTTAAGCGAGTATTATTCTATGGCATCCACAAATGAATGTGGGTACACTCTCCATGTGAGAGTAACATCTGCAGGGCCATGCTCAGCTAGTAAGGACCATTGTCATGAATAGAGTGGTATTTCCTGCAAGACCATCCTCACGAGAGGATATTATCGTTCACAAGTGAATGTCGGACCTTGTCAACATCTTCAGGCATATTTGGCCTCTTTCATACTAGAGCTTCATTGTCATCCCATTATCAATGACAGTCTTATCATCACTCCCCCTTTCCAGGGAGGATCCATATCATCAACCAGCGCCCCCTTTGTCCGAGGAGGGTTCATATCTTTGACCTGCTCTTCGTTTCCGAGGAGAGTCCATATCTTCGGCTTGTCCCTCTTTTCTGAAGAGAGTCCATATCTTCATCATTCCTTCTTGCAAGGAAAGTCTGAAGTATCATCATTGTTCCTCCTTGCGAGGAAAGTCTTTTCTGACTACACCAAGCTTGTCACAGAAGTATTCAAACTTTACTTGATATAGAGGCTTGGTCAACACATCAACAACTTGTTCATCAGTACTCACATACTGGAGCTTTATAGCTCTCTTTTGTACCATATCCCTTATATAAGAATATTGGATTTCTATGTGCTTTGATTTATCATGGAACACATGATTCTTTGTCATCTATATACAACTATGGTTGTCACAAAGAATCACTGTGGTATCCAACTCCATGTCAAATAGACCTAACATCAGTTACTGAAGCCATATCGCTTCACAACTAGCGGAGAAAGCTGCTATGTAATGTGCTTCAGCTGTGCTGAGAACAACACTAGTCTGTTTCTTACTAAACCATGAGATCATGGCGGATCCCAGACAATAACATCCACCTGAGGTGCTCTTTCTGTCTGCAACACTTCTTGCCCAATCTTAATCCGTATATCCATACAATCTGTAGTCATGATCTCTAACATAGTGTGGTCCAAAGTCTATCATACATTTTAGGTACCTCGTCACATGCTTTGCAGCTATCAGGTGAACCTGTCATGTCCCCACCCCTCATCTCGACGATGGAGAGGATGCGACCAACACGCTGCTGCTGTCAAACTGGGCGATCTAGCCCCATGAGCATAAGCATAGAAATAAAATGCATTAATATAAAAACATACACAGATGCATAATGCAATCTATAGCGGAAGCAAACATATTTATTTCATTCATGCATTCATCATGTTCATTTTAATTCATAAACAATTCATTGAAGAGGTTAAATACACAAGGATACTTATATGGAAAAGAAGTTGGCCCAAAATTAGCTACGTTGCTGCAACGTTCCACCCAACCATATGTCAGTGTGCTCATCAATCTCTCAGCATCACTGCCACCCCCAAGCTGGGCATGATTCCACAAGGCACTAGGAAATAACAGGCTCACACATAGCCCAAAACCAAAACATCTGCAGTCAATCCAAGACACCGTTGGGTTTCACAGATTGTCCAGCCAAGCCAATAAGAAATTGGGTTTTACAGGTTCCTAAGGAAACTAGCCAACCACAAATGGGTTCCTTGGACTTGTCTAGCGAAGCCACACTTGCATCAAACACACAGTCAACCCATTTAATCAAACATAATCATACACAACTGTTGGATATGAACAATACGTTCCTGGGAACCAAAACGGAAAAGGAAACAAGGGTAAAACAACCCTTTGATAGTAATTTCGATTTCCTGGGACGTTTTGGCCCTAACGTAGCCAAAACAGACTCAACACCCAAGAAAAATTGTGGGTCTGTTCTCCCACTCGTTGGGCATTACCAAAAATGATTTCCAGCTTGGAAACAATGGGGAAATGCAACCAAATCGTGGGGGGAGGGAACCCACTCATTGATCTTTACAAAAACGAATTCCCATCTTGGGGAAATTGAAGAAACGACTGCCCATGTAAGGGAAAACACAAAGCAACCCAAAAACAGGTTTGCAACCAAGAACAACTGGAAAAATTGGGGAAAAACACCCTGTGAGTAGAATCCGATCTCACAAACATTTCTAGGCATTGTAGGGGCTAAAACGACCCCCATCCATGCCCAAATCGTGGGTCTCCTTTTCCCATTTACTGCACAACTCCAAAAACGAAAATTTGGGTATGGAAAAAAATAGAGAAACAACAGAAAAACATGGAGGTAATTACCCAACAAGCTCCTGCTACATGAGGAGGACCAAAAGCGTCCCTTAGAAACCCCCAGATCATCCATCCTTGCCACACATTCACTCACTAAGACTCCGAACCAATTTCTGGGCATGCAGAAATGGAGAAACAACATCGAAACATGAGGGAGAGAGAGTTATGTCATCTTCTTGATGCATGAGAGAGCTTCCACGTGAAGGGGAATGGGTGGGGAAATGAAAGGCATGGATGAATAATGGCTTGGGCATGCATTTCCAAGCATTTACTTGCCCCACAAGTCAAAAACACACTTTCCAAAAATGGGTGACTTCCCAAATTCGAATTTGACCTCCATACCTTTCCCATCCCAAGGCAATAACTTCCTTTACCAACTTTAGATGACTAGGCATAAAAGACAAAAAGGGTTCCCTTTGACATTTGGCTTTTCCCCAATTGGCCAAAGGTTTGGATGTTTCCCCCTCCCTATTCCTTGTGAAATCATGCCCCCGTCTCTTTAACGTTGTGGTGCATAGCTAGTTGTAGTATTTTTATTAATTTGCATTTTACATGATCTCTCAAACATATTGTTCCTGGCTAGCACATAACCATCGGCATCGATTTTAATCGCCGAAACATAAACCACTAAATCCATGGTGGGGCCTTTGCCTCGGGCTCCATGCCATGATTAAATACAGTATTTATATCATATGCAATTTAATACCATGGGGTCCAAACCGGGGTGTTACAGAAACCCCTCTAGGTTTAATTAGATACTGACTTAAGGTGTTCACAGCAAAGCATATATCCGACCTTGTATTCGTTAGATACATTAATGATCCAATAATTTTTCTGTACTGAGTCATATCCACTAACTCTGATGATTCATTAGATAACAACTTCAGGTTGGTGTCCATGGGTGTGGCCATGGCTTTACAATCGAACATATGAAATCTTTTCAAGATTTCTATTGCATATTTTCCCTGGTTCAGAAAGATTCCTTCTAGGCTCTGCCACACTTCCAACTCAAGGAAGTAATGCATCAATCCAAGATCTTTAATCTCGAATTCTTGAGCTAGCGTCTTCTTGCTTTCTGTGATTTGTTTCTCATTTCTAGTCAGAAATAGATCATCCACATACAACAATAGTATGATAGGTTCATCATCCATAATATTCATGTAAAGCTTAAGATCAACTTTACTTTTGGTAAAGCCCAAGCTTGTTAAGAAGCTATCTATTCTACCATACCAAGCTCTAAGAGCTTGCTTCAATCCATACAAAGCCTTTTTCAACTTACATACATGAGTCACTCTGTCTTCGACTTCAAATCCTTGTGGTTGTTCGATGTAAACCTCTTCCTAAATCACAACATTCAGGAAGGTTTTCTTTACATTCATCTGGTGTAGATCCCACTTCATGATGGTTCTGATGGAAGTGTACCTTGCTACTGGAGCAAATGTCTCTTCATAATCAATCTCCTCTTTCTGAGAGAAACCTCTAGCCACAATTCAGATGCTTGGAAAATAGGCAAAACCATGAAGCAATAAGTGTGGCTCGGAAAGGGATACATAATATAAAGGTCAAAACATCAAAAGGAGCAATTCTTAAGATTGATCTTTCCAAATCCTTTGACAGAGTAAGTTGGATCTACCTGAGGCTCCTTCTTACCCATCTGGGCTTCAACTACTCCATTATAAAATGGATTTTTTCCTGCATCTCTACAACATCTTTTGAAGTTCTCTTAAATGGCTCATCTTTGTATTTTTTACTCTCAGAGAGGGGACTCAAAGAAGGCTTCCCTCTCTCCCATCTCTTATTTTTATCGATAGCAGAAGGTCTTAGCAGAGCCATTCTGGATGCAAAGAGAAGAGGTCAGCTCGAAGGGATCAAATTAGCCACAAACCTCAATATCACTCATCTCTTGTTTGTAGATGATATACTCCTCTTCTGCGGCACAATCCGAGAGGCTAGAAAAGCTATTGGCACTTCTGCAGACTTTCTGCAAAGACACAGGTATGATCTTAAGTGAGCAGAAATCCACTATCACCACTTTCAATCTAGACGAAGGAATTGTAAGGAGACTCTTAACTCTCTTCCTGTTGATGGTCACACTCTTAGATTATGGGTTGAAATATCTAGGTTTCAAGCTCAAACCAAACAACTACAAGAAAGAAGACTGAAATTGGCTAGTGGCAAAATTGGAACAAAGCGTAAACAACTGGTGCAACATATGGTTCTCGAGAGTAGGAAGGTTAGTTATGGTTAAATCTGTCCTTGAAGCAATTCCTGTCTACTGGATGTCTTTATCATGGATTATGAAATCCATTAAGGAAAAGTCTTGAAAAATCTGCTCAAAATTCCTTTGGACAGTAAAGAAGGAACAAAAAGTCCCCCCATGGGTAAAATGGGACCAAATTGCAAAACCCAAATAACTGGGAGGGTGGGGGATAAAGAACATTGATCTTTTTGCTAAAGTTCTGGCAGCAAAAGAAGGTTTGAGGCTCATCACAATAAAAATCCTATGGACGGAGGTGGTATGTCACAAGTACATAAGCCCAATACCTCTATGGGATTGGATCAAGAACTCAGTTTTCACCCCCCCAGGGTTAGGATCAATCATGTGGAAGGAAATATTCCACTAATTCACAGTGGAGTTGGTCCCTGGCCTAACAATCATCTCAACCACCTTTTACCCCCCCAACTAGTCCAGTTCCTTCAACAAAATGGCCTCTTCCACCTAAATCAGACCGCTGACCCTGCTTCTACAAACTTCAGGAAACAGGGGTGGTTGGGTTGCAGGGAAAGTCTAGAGATCCCTACCCTTTGGACTCAATGCTGGAATAGGTACATTACAGCACTCTAACACACCCACATCAAACTCACAAAAAAAGAAGATGAATTGGTTTGGGAACATGCTGCCCATGGAAGCTACACCCCAAAAACTAGACATCAACAACTTTGTCTCACCACATTCCAAACTGAACCAAAATGGTGGCATCCAAGGCTCTGGAAACTGAAATTCCCATTGAAAGAAAAGGTGCTCATGTGGTGCACCATTGACAACAAAACTCCGACCTGGGACAGAATGAAGAAAAGATCCTTGGAAGGACCAGGTTGGTGCACCCTCTGCAAAAATAATGAGGAATCTACCAACCATCTCTTCCTAAATTTCCCTTTCACTTCCCAGGTTTGGCTACATTCGCAAACAATGCTAAATCAGAGATTCAACTGCACTAGACTTTCTCTCGAAGATGCTTGGAAATCTTGGCTCACATCTCCTCAACTAGCCCATATAAAAGCACTTCCATTAATTCACATCTGGGGGGTCTGGATTGCACAAAACAAGGCAATTTTACAAGACAAGACATCTTCACCAGAAGCTACAACCAAACAAGGGCTTGGCATCCTATCTTACTTCCCTCAAACAAAGGATGATCCATCAATAAGAAGTCAGAGAGGAGCAGATAGACCACTCTATGTCTTGGGCTCTTTTTGATGGAACCTCTCAAGATCACACTTGTGGGGGTGGCACCACTCTCTTCCAGAACCAAAACCATCACTTCCAGATCCAAATGGATCTTGGTGCAAGCACAAACAACTATGCAGAGCTTATGGCTCTAAAACTCCTTCTCCACTTTTCCCTAGAACAAGGTTGCAGAAAACTTCAGATTTTTGGAGATTCACTTGTCATTATCAATTAGGTGAATAAAGTTCGGTATTGTAGAAATCTTGCTCTCATTACTCTTTATGAAGAGGTAAACAGACTCTGGACAAATTTTGATTAAATTTCATGCCGCCATGTTTACAGGGAAATAAATTCAGATGCAGACCACATCTCGAAGGAAGGGACATGACATAATTTTTGCCACATTCACAGCTCTGTTTTTTAAGCATAAGAGGAGCTAATCTCTGAACTTTTTCTTGGCCTAGTATTCGATCAGCTAAAGTTTTCAGGCTTTTAGGTATGAAGTTTTTGGAAACACTTCCTGATTTTGTTTCTCGCTGTTAAACAACGGTATGCAAAGCGTCCAAATTATGTACAGACTCTTTTGAATTAATATAAATACAAGCTTTTTTTCTTTGGGAAAAAAATGTGTTGCGAGGTCTATGTGTTTGTGCTTTGGGAAGCATATGGATTTCTAGACATGAATTGATATGTGATACACATGTTCTATAATGATGGGATATGTTTATTATATATGACGATCTATGATAACATGTTTTTCAATGTTCTGCTTCATTTTTTTATTTGAATGATATGTAAATATTCTATAATTATGTGATATGCTTACTTTACCTATGATCTATGGTACCATTTTTATCAATGTTTTAATTTGTTGTTATTTATTTGAGTGATATGCATATATTTTATAATGATGTGATAGTTTACTTATATATGTAGTTACTTTACATAGTGATCTATGCTCTAGGAGTAATTAATGTTTTACATAAATGATGTATTTTTGTTCCATAACCATTTTTCTAAACAACTATGTTTATTTTGATCTTATTGATCTATCATATATGAATAAAGTGAGTTGATAACATAACGTGTTCAAAAATAACTTTCAATTGTTTATCAATAGTAGCATAATTGAAAGTGAATATGATTAAATCTAGTAGGTATTGTTGGATAAATACTAGCTTGTGTATGTAAATGAGTATTATGGTTATTTGATTCAAATCAATTGAAAATAAAATAGAGAACACACATACCTTATGAAATTTCATACCCATAAGAAAATGTTCACAAGACTTTCTTAATATGGGTTAAGGACAAAAAAGTGCCTCATTTAAGCCTATACTAGCTAACCTAAATTCATGTATATTACTAGAGATGGAAAGTGGGGTGCACTAGTAGAGAGAAAATTGGGGATGATGAGTGATTAAAGGTTCTTAGCACGAGGAAAAATTATGTTGTCAAATAGATGAGAATAATATATATGGTAATCCATAATGTATACACATAATAAGAGGATATTATAATTTTTAAATTTATGAACTATATTATATTAAAATCAAATCAAATATAATATAATAAAAGAGGTAAAATATAAATGAACAACCTTACCAAGAATATACATGTAACTAACCTATTCAAAACCATAAACAAGATTATATATGTGTGTGTGTGTGGTGTGCCATGTGTCGAAAGAAAAAGAGGTGGAGAGATATTATATGGTGGAAGGAATGGGAGGTGAAGGTTTTTTTTAGTTAGGGAAGAAAACAAACAAGAGGGAGGTGAGGAGATTTGTTTAGCTGATATAGTTTTCGCGGAGGTAGACCCAGGGGCTCTCAACAACATAGCTTAGAGGTTGGTTTTGTAAGGAGGAAGGCACAAGGGATTTCAACAACACAACTCAAATGTTGATTTTTTAAGAATAATTTTGGGCTACTCTTTCGCTCAAGAACACTCAACTTGGGCTCTAACATGTAAACACGTTCATATAACCATTGTTTATTTTGTTTTGTTTGTGAAGTATTAGAAATTACCACTTTTGTCTTGGTAGTTGGATTTCATTCCTTACGAAGAATATACATCTAACTAACATAAACAAAAAGATATACACACATGATAAAAAGAAAGCATGGTTTCCATGTGGCAAAAGAAAAAAAGGTGGTGAGATATTATATGGAGGAAGGAATGGAAGGCAAATGGATTTTTTATAGGGAAAGAAATGGACAAGAGGGAAGTGAAGAGATTTGTTTATCTAGTAAAGATTTAGGGGAGGTGGGATCGGGGGCTTTCAAGTTTAAACAACACAACTCGAAGGTTGGGTTGTAACATGTAAGCAAGTTCATATAACCATTGTTTAATTTGTTTGTGAAGTATAACAAATTGCCACTTTTGTCTCACTAGTTGAATCTCTTCACTTAGTGGAGGAGATTATTTCCCCATGGGGTGCACCTCAATTGTTACTCATCTAATTTATCCATTCTCACCTCATTTCCCGCTACACAATTTTGTCATGACCACTGTTTTTGCTCAAATTAGTATTACCTTATCTAATTTATGTATTGTGAGGTGTATGTGTGTGCCCTATGGGAATCATATGGCTTTGTAGACATGAACTGATATATGATACACATGTTCTATAATGATGTGATATGCTTATTATATCTCATGATCCTATGATAACATGTTTTTCAATGTTTCGCTTCAATTTTTTTATTCAAGTGATATGCAAATATTCATAATTATGTGATATGCTTAGTGTATCTATAATCTATGATACCATGTAACTTATCAACGTTTTAATTTTTTTTTGAGTAATATGCAAATGTTTTATAATGATGTGATAGTTTGCCTAGATATATAGCTACTTTACATAGTGATATATGTTCTAGAATAATTAATGTTTTACATAAATTATGTACTTGTATTTCATAACAATTTCTGTAAATAACTATGTTTATTTTGATATTACTAATCTACCATATATTGAATAAATTGAGTTGATAACAAAATGTGGTATCAATAACTATCATTTGTTTATGAATAGTAACATAATTGAAAGTGAATATGATGAAACCTAATGGTTATTGTTGGATAAATACTAGCATATGTGTATATAAATGAGTATTATGAGCATTTTATGCAAATCAACTTGAAGATAAAATGAGAACAAGCATACCTTATGAGAGCTCATAGCCATAAAAGAATGTTCACACTTTTAAAATGGAAGAGTTTCTTAATATGGGTTGGGGACGAAAAAGTACCTCATTAAACTTGTATTAGCTAACCTAAATTCATGCGTTGCATTAGAGATGGCAAGTGGGATCACTCATGCATTTTGAGAGGGAAAATTGGGGACAATGAATGATTAAAAGTTACAGAATATGTGAGAATTAAAGGAAAATTCGATTACCAAATTGGTGAAAATAATATATATATAGTAATCCATAATATATACACATAATAAGATAATATAACCATTTTTAAATTTATGTAACTTGCTATACAAACTTATTGCTAAGGTCATAGCGGGAAGGTTAAAGCCCTTCTTGGATCTGTGTATCTCCCATGAACAATTCGGGTTCCGTAAAGACCGCCAGATCTCAGAACCTATTGGCATTGTGCAAGAGGTCCTTCACTCCGTTAAAACTAAAAATCTTTGTGCCTTAGTTCTTAAACTGCATCTAAATAAGGCTTTTGATCGAGTAGACTGGACTTATGTTACGCTGATCTTGATCCAAATCGGAGTTCCCCTCCTCACTGTCAATTGGATTATGGGATGTCTTTCCACTGCTAATTTTGCAGTGCTGGTCAATGGGACTCCTTCGAACTTTTTCTCAGTTTCCCGTGGCATTCACCAAGGCTGTCCTTTATCCCCTCTCCTCTTCATCCTTGTCATTGAGGGCCTCAGTCTACTAATCAAGGATGCCAGTTCAAATGGACTTATCCGGGGTATTAGGATATCGCCCTCTCTTGTATTAACTCACCTCCTCTTTGTGGATGATGTGATCCTTATGGGTTCGGGCACTCTACAGGATTGGTCTGCCTTCGATGTTATCCTAGAGACTTTCTGCAAAGCTTCGGGCATGCGTATCAGTATTGAAAAATCTTGCTTTCTTTATTACAATATTGCCTCTGACTGTCTTAATGATCTAGTTAGAGTTCTACCCTATAGGGTGTTGGCACTACAAACTGGGTTTAATTACCTCGGTTATTTATTGAAACCACTTGGGTATAGAGTCAGTGATTGGATTTGGCTTGTACAAAAGTTTGAAAAAAGGATTTGCAATTGGTCGTACAAGCTTTTGTCCCTTGGGGGTAGATTGATCCTTGTCTAATCAGTTCTATCCAGTATTCCAGTCTACTGGATGGGATTAGCTCCTATTCCGGCCACGATTTTACACAAACTAAGAAGCATTATGTTCAATTTCCTATGGGGTTCCACTGATAACAAGAGCAGATACAATCTGGTTAACTGGCGGGATCTCTCCTGGCCCAAGGAACTTGGGGGCTGGGGAATTAAAAATCTTCAATTGTTCAGTATCTCCTTGCGCCTTAAGAATCTATGGAGGGTTATCCATAACAAAGGATTATGGCATCAATTTCTTATTTCCAAATACTTGAAAAGGCTCTCGGTGATTGATTGGCTCAAGTCTAGACGATTCATCCCACACTGTGCATCCACCATATGGAGAGGGTTCCTTCAGACTCTCCCTTGGATGGGTTACCACTTGGCTTGGCAGGTGGGGCATGGTGAAAACATCTTCCTGGGAGTCGATCCGATTGTAGGTTTGCATACGTCCTTCATTCTTCCCGAGGACCTGAGATCGTATCTGGAGGATTTGAATATTAGTACCCTCTCTCAGGCACATAACTCTCTTCCCAATGCATAGGGTTATTGGTATAAAGCTGACGAATTGGAACTTGGAGGCACCTTCAAACAAGCTTGGAATGCATATACAGAGGGGCTATTATGTGGAGGATTTCACCTCTCTGAGTGTCCTCTTGCTCTCATATGGGATTATGATAAAAAAAAGGGATCTATCTCTGCCAAAGAAGCTTATGATTGTATCGTACAATCCTTCTCTCCACCAGCTGATAACCACTTCGATTCTTTTCTGTGGAACAAGGCACTCCCAAAGAAAATCTCTTGCTTCATTTGGTTGGCTCTCAGGAACAAAATTCTCACTTGGGAGAATCTACAGAAAAGGGACAAAATTGGTCCTAGTATGTGTGCTCTCTGCTGTTCGGATGGGGAGACCGTTGAACACTTATTCACAAATTGTTCTATCTGGAAATCTGTTGTAGCCCAAATATGTGAACAATATCACCTTCCTGTCATTCCTTCAGAGGATTCCCTCGCGAATTTGTTGAGAAATTGGACTGGCCATTTTCCTAGGTCCTCGCATCTCTGTCAGTTACCTTTCCATATGATGTGGATTATATGGAAAGCTTAGAATTAGGCTTTATTCGAGGGGAAAAGAAGGAATATTTTTAGTATTGTTTAGCAGATTACAGTCTCAACTCAAGCTCATTCTTCTCTGACTGTCAATGGTTTTAAAAAAAGCAGAGTATATGGCAAGCCTCCTTGTAAGAATTTCCCCTGTGGATATATTGATGGTGCTTCTAACTATAAGATTGCTGGAGTTGGTTATTGCTTATATTTAAATGAGTCCCATCATTTTGAGTTCACGCTGGGGGTTGGATATGGCACAAACACAAAAGTTGAATTGCTCAATTTATGGGCTCTTCTTCTTTCTTCCCAAATGATGGGGATCCCCCTATCCCACGTATATAGTGACTCTCAAGTCATCATTAATTGGGAGAAGGGATCGACTGCTCTCTCCCCTCCAGATCTCCTTCACTGGTGCAGGGAGACAAAAAAACTAATCCTTAGCTTCCAGGATTTGTTGTTCACCCACATTTACCGAGAGCACAATTGGACTGCTGACCGTCTCTCTAAAACTGCTCTCTCATATCGCCAGGGTACAGGCAGTTATATGGAATATTTCGAGAACCAATTGGTCTCTCATGATATTTTTCAGCTCTTTTGAGCATGGTGAGGGGATTATACTCTCCTCTTTATTTTATGTCTTGATATTCAAGGAGTGGTCACTTTTAGATTGCTGATCGGAGCCCTTTGGCACTCGGTAGATGTGGCTGAAGAGACAGTCCACTTATACGATGAGACAGTTCTCTGATGGGAATCTTCATTTTTTCTGTTTTGTTTTTCCCCCTGGCAGCGCTCTCGAGGTGTCACTTGTTAATTTTTGCAGGTTAGATGAGTTTTAGTATCGGTAATAAAATTCAAACTGTACTAAAACGTAACAACATAAGTTTCATTTCTTTCAACTTTAACGCTCTGCTGGTCACTGCGTTAAAGTTGATCATTGAAATGTTTCATCAACTGTCATGTACAGAAAAATAATAAATAACATGTGCAGTAAACTAATTCTCAAGTAAAATACAAAAGATAAAGAATCTTAACCATTGTTGGATCCGCCTTATACTCAGTTAGATTTGAGTTTGATCTTGCCACTGAAAGGACAAGTCAAACTTGTTGAATCATATACGTACCTTGAGAGAGAGAGTAAACAGACCTTAGTTTCTTCAATCAAATTAGCAGTGCAGTCAAGAAGAATCACACAGATGCACTTAGAGTGAAAGATGTGCAGTCAATCACTCTATCAATAGATTCACGGTGAACAAATTCCTGCAACCAGTCAGGGTGGATCAAATAGAAAGACTCAGCCTGTGTAGAGAATAGATCGTAGTAAATCCCATGTAGAATAACACAGAGGTAAAATCTGCAGACTGTCGCAGCCCAGATCGAGTAATCCAGGCAGATCGGTGAAGACCAAGGGAAGACTAGGCAGAGTGATCTCGAGAAGACGAGCCAACAATCAAAATTCAAGCCCGTGAAGGTAAGCCATAAGCCAGGCCGTGAAAGAAAAACAGAAATAAAAAATCCAAGCCTGTGGAGAAAACCATGAGCCAGGCCGTGGTGAGAAAACAACAATCCAAATCAAGCTGTGGAGAAAGCCGTGAGCCAAGCCGTGGTGAGAAACACCAGTCAAAATCAAACCGTGGAGAAAGCCGTGAGCCAATCGTGCTGAGAAACAACAGTAAAAATCAAACCGTGGAGAAAGTCGTGAGCCAAACCGTGCTGAGAAACAACAGTGAAAATCAAACCGTGGAGAAAGCCGTGAGCCAAACCGTGCTGAGAAACAACAGTGAAAATCAAACCGTGGAGAAAGCCGTGAGCCAAAATCATAAAATCGCAGAGCTTATGGAATGATAAGTCGAGACTCTCAATTTATAATGTTTGCAATTTATAATAATTTCAAGTTAAAAGGCATTGTCCAATACTATACAAAGAATGGTCCACATAATCATAAAATAAAAAATGGCTCAAAAATAATTAAAAAAAAAGTGGCCCAATAATAATTATAAAATAACTTAGGTATAATAAAGTGACTCAATAAAAGTCAAAGTGTCTCAAACATGAGATACCACTAAAAAGTAAAAATGAGTCTTTATTAATAATGATTTTATTAATAAGACTATAAAATAATTTATAACAAAGTCATAAAATAAGAGTCTAAAGATCCATCATAAAGTGAAAAAACCAAAACCATAAGTGAGTTAAAGGGTCTTTTTAACAAAACATAAGGTAACCATAACAATACTAGGTCCAAAGGTCTTTAATAACCAATTAGGTACATACACTCCATAAGGTAGGAGGCATCATAATCAAAGGTGCACACAAGTGAGAGTGCTAGGACCATGAGTTAACAACCACAAGATCAAAGTGAACCAAGCAATCAAATAAGATCAACAAAACCAAAATAATTTTCTCTCTCTCAAGGTACATAGTTTTATATATTTTGTCATCACTGTATAAGGGGGAAGATCCAAACGGATGGTACAATCCTTTTGTCCTTGACACTGCTCCTAAAGGTTAGGTATTAGGGACATCATCAAGGGGTGGCCAGTCCCTTGAGAATCAACCTAACAATAAACGATTAGGAGAGGGGACATCATTATATTCCATTCTTAATGAATGGCTTTCAACCTTTGGCTGAGTTTCAGTCTCACACTGAATCAAGTTGATCAATCCTTGGACCCTAACCGGGTCCTCCATTCTCTCGCAGAATGGTTCTCAGTACTAAGCTGAGTTTCAGTCTCACACTGAAAATTGATCAACTACCTGCAGTACCTACTTGGACATCGTGTCCCTGGTCCTATATCAGAATATATCTCTGCCTCCACCTGGAGGCTCTACTTGGACATCACATCCTTGGTCCCAGACCAAAATACCCTAGAGACATATAGGGGCCCTAGCCACATGCTAGGGGCTTTGCCATGGCATCAACCTGCTTGGTCCTAGACCAAGAACCCCAGGAGACTACTGGGGGCCCTAGGGTACCTTCTAGGGTCTTACTCTGTCCTAGTCAACTGACTAGGAAACCATTCTCTGAGAATGGGTCTCGCACCTGCATTAACTTTAACATCACTTGGATTCGTTTCTCCATCTTCTGTAACCCTCCTATGGGAAGATTGTACTGATGACCTTTGATTCTTATTGAGAATAACAAGGACAGGCTTTTTTCTTTCTGAAAAAAAAAACCATTTTTAAATTTATAAACTATATTATACTAAAATGCATACAAAAGAATGATGTAATATAATATAATAATAAAAAATAAAATAAAAGGTAAAAGAGAGCTCAACAATGCTAACAAGAAACTCTAATGGCTCCAATTTAAGATATTCATAGCAACATGGGTCCAAGAAACTCCAATGACTCGAGAGCTAGGGTAATAAATTTTAACTAGAGCTTGCATACTATACCAACATACCCACAAGCCAAACTCTCCATAACAATGGTTGTAACAAAATGGGTTGGTACCAAAATGTAATAGGGTTTTTTGAAAGTTATATTTTCATTTTAAATGCAATAAAAAAAATACTTGATATCAATTACATTTACAACATAAATACAATATACTAAAATGAAATGAAATCTATTCACTGAGACAAAAATGACAGTTTGGAATACTTCACAGACTAATTAAAGAATGGTTATATGAACTTGCTTACATGTTAGAGCTGAAGTTGAGTGTTCGTGAGCACAAGATAAGCCCAAAACTCTCCTTACAAAACCAACCTCTGAGCTGTGTTGTTGAGAGCTTCCGAGTCTACGGCCACCGCCCCTAAAAGGAACTGCATTCAAAAAGTAAAAAAATTAGACATTCAATTTTTTTATTTTTTATTTTTCAAGCTTGGCAGTACAGAATTAGAAAATGAAAAGAACTGCATTCAAAAAGTAAAAATCTAGACATTCAATCCCCAAGTAAAGATTGAAACTTTGTGATTCTTACTTTCTAAAAAGAGTTCCTTCCATTTCTCTCACCTTAAACTTGTCAAAAAATACCTGATCCATCAAACATTAGGTAATATCATTTATGTACTTCTAGTTTAATAAATTACTAGTTTGTGATTTGGAGTTAACAATAACCAGCATGTTAGTAGACTATTTAATGCAACCTCAGCTGGTATGTCACCAATAGGTTTAAGATCCAACAAGTGACATGCCTGCTACCCTACATTAAATGGCTTGCAACAGGCTGGTTATTGTTCCCCATGATTTGGTCCCTTGCTAGAAAATCGTCCTCAGTTTTTAATAATTTCTTCCTTTTATGCCATGAAAAAAGAAAACCCTAAATCTAATTTCACCCAACGCTCCCTAAGCTACTGGTTCTTTAGCAGGGTAGCTGATTTTTCGAAGTATTTGAAGTAGCGGGGTGAGGCCCCTTCGGATAGGTTTCAATAACAGAAAAGAAAAGATCGCTGGAAAGGTTATTTTGATTTGACAGAAATAGTTGCAAGCCACTAAAAAAGCAAAGCTCCTAGTTTTTCAAACAGAAAGGTTATTTTGATTTGACAGAAATAGTCGCATGTCCTTTACCAGCCTCCAATTTTTAGACTCACAGGTCTGCGGTGGTCATTTTGCTGAGTATTGACAAAATCGGGAAGGAGATTGATAGGAAAAATAGTGAGTCTGTGGCTCAACTGGTTAGACGATGAGATTGACGGAGGTAAATTGCTTTTTGTTGAGGAGAATCGCCCAGAAACCCTTGTCCATATTTTAGTTCTGCTCCACGCCACTCGGTTTGTGCTCCGATTTCCTGGTAAGTTTGTGGCCATCACTCCCATCTTGGACTGTCTAACTCAATGCATGTTTTAGAGCTTGGCAGAATTCTCTTAATTTCTTAAAACTCCGGCATGAGCGATTTCCACTGGTGGTTAAAGCCTAGGGAAGATGCCCAGCTTTGGATTGCCTTCTGTCATCAAAATTCGCTGCTTCTACCTCCTGTGCCTCCCCATCTACATGATTACATGCATACAAAGACATATTTCTCGGATGATCAGAGAATCTGAGATCCACCCAAAGGCTCTGTATAACTGTCAAGCGGCCATTAATCTGGGTAGGCTGTAAAGATGGCTGTATTGATTTTCATGTCGAGCTGATTTGAAGGTTTGTGTCGAGCTGAAAGTTCATAGCTCTGCTTTGTTTGCCCTGCGCTGCACCAGAATCTACATGGAGACGCAGCATACAATCTTCCCTCTCGGCCTTAAATTATTACAGGCCGCGACGTCGATCTATTTTCTGAGATGTATTTTTATGATTTTTTTGATGATTTACAGAAGTTAGCAATCCCTAAAAGGAAATGGGTTCTATATTATTAGCGCATTAGGAGTGAGCTAAACTCAAATTAATGGCAGGTATATAATATATAAAGGTAAATTGTTGCATGCTAAAAAAATGTCTTAAATAATTTTCTCTATCGCTACGCGCCTCGGTTTTGAGGGTTCGGAGATTTGATCCATCGGTGTTTAGAACG
>LPNX011009452.1:126528-222541 GCA_001517045.1 Pseudotsuga menziesii
TTTATTTCATTAAGAAAAAACATTAAAACATCTCCTCCATACATAGTTTTAAAACCATGTGCAAAGCCCTCCTAAAATCATGGGTTGTTTAGGAGGCCTTGCACATGGTATTAAAACCATTTGCAACTACCTCCTAAACCATGTACAACAAAACCATGGGCTATTTAGGAGGCCTTGCACATGGCTTTAAAACCATTTGTAAGGCCCTCCTAAACCATGTATAATAAAACCATGGGTTTTTAAGAGGCCTTGCACATGGTTTTAAAACCATGTGCATGACCAACATTCTTTTTGTGGATAATTCAATTTTTTATTTTTATTATTTTTTATTATTTTGTTAAGTAGAAACATTACAACATCTCCCATATATTGTGTTGTTTTTCTCACGGACAATTTTTTATGGCAGATAATTAATTTATTTATTTATTTATTATTATTTTGTTAAGTAGGAACGTTACAACATCTCACCCATATTAGATTGTTTTTGTGGCCGACATTTATTTTGGAAGATAATTAGAAGTTTTGTTTTTTATAGCCAACATCTATGTAACGTTACGTAACGCTACAACGTTACATAACGTTACAAGATCTCCCCCATACTGGGCTGTAGAGCGCCTTTCATATATATTAAGAAATGTAGCATAAGTTTATTTTTGAAAGTATGTGGTACATATAGTTTTATCTCACCCTCGACTTTAAGAAAATATGGGTTGGCAGCCCATGAAGATGATAATTTTAATTATGTTGAAATGGCATATGGGATAAAGCAATTGGTAGGTCCTATTGTGGAAAATTACATGGTAGACCTATATGAACCTCTATAGCACACCCATAGATGCCTATGATTTTATTATAGGGATGGAGTGATTGGAAACCCATCAAGCCCTCTTTGATTGTTACCATAAAAAGATTCATTGTGCAAATGATGAAGGGGAGCCAATAGTGATTCAATAAATCAAATGCCATGTTTACCTTCGTTTCATTTTAGTAATGAAGGTATGGAAATGTCTAAGAAAAGGATGTAAAATTTGTGCAATTGAAGTTGTTAGTGAGAATAGTGATCTTGCCCCTAATACGAAGATGTATTTCCTTCATAACTACTGCAGATACCTCATGTTAGATAGAATGACTTTACCATTACCCTTAACCTTGGAATAGAACTTATATCAAAGAATCATTATTGATTGCCAATACCTGAACTTAATGAACTCACTACACATCTTAACAAGCTTTTGGATCCCATAATGATTAGACCGAGTGTGTCTCCTTGGGGAGCATGATTATTTTAATCTAGAAGGATGGCACTCTTCTACTCTACATTAATTACAGGGACTTGAACAAAACTACAATAAAGAATAGATAGCTCATTCCTTGAATTGGTGATGTATTTGATTAGCTGAAGGGAGCTTCACTGCTTTTAGAAATTGATTTGTGTTTTGGATACTGTCAACTTAGAATTAAGAAGAGGGGTGCTCACAAAACAACCTTTTAGACTCAATTTGGGCATTTTGAATTTCTAGTAGTATCTTTTGGGTTAACCAATGCCCCTATAGCTTTTATGAATTTAATGAACAATGTATTTAACAAATATTTGAACCACTTTGTGCAAGTTTTCTTAATGATATTCTCATATATTCTTGTAATGAAAGGGAAGATCAAGAACATTTAAGACTTGTTATTGATCCATTTGGACCAAATTCCAACGAAAAGTTTCAACGTTTTGCTAGAAAATGTCATTTCACATATTGTGAGAATTGCGACGAAAAGCCCAATTTTTGTCTGAATTGCCACGTCGGTATTTCGACTTTCCCAATTTTCATCACAATTCTAACGGTATGTGAACCGAATTTTTCCAGGAAAATGTCGAAACTTTTCGTCAAAATTTGGTCCAAATGGACTAGTCCTCACTGTCTTCATGAACACAAGTTATATATGAAGCTTTCCAAATGCACCTTATACCAAAAAAAAATCACTAGTTATGGCATGCAATTAGAAGAGGATATAGCTATAGACCCCTATAAGATCCAAGCAATAATGAAGTGACCAGCACCGAAGAATGCCCAGGAGGTATGTAGTTTTATGGGGTTGGTAGGATACTATAGAAGATTTATCAAGGAATTTTCAAAATTTGCCAACCCTATTATCTCTCTTCAATGGATGAGAAACAAATTCATAAGGACAAAAGAATGTAAGTATGCATTGAGAGAACTAAAGAAATGCTTAACAAGATCCCCTATTCTTAGAGCTCCTTATATGGAGAAGGATTTCTTGGTCTACATAGAATGCAAGAAGAAGGTGTGGTAGCCTATGCATCTCAAAAACTGGAGAATCATCAAAGGGACTATCCTACTCATGATTTAGAATTAGTTGTAGTATTAGTGGTAGTAAAAATATGGAGACATGATCTAATTGGTAGAAGATTTGAATTAAGGATTGATCATGACAGTCATCAGCACATCTTCACTCAAAGAAACCTCAACATTCTCCAATGATGTTGGAGTGAGTTGTTTAGTGAATACAATTTTGGGATTTCCTTTATGAAAGGAAAGGAAAATAGAGTAGCAGATGCATTAAGTTGGAGACCTAGAATTCAAACAATGATCTTCTTGAAGGTGGAATTAAGAAACCAAGAACTAAGCCACCTCCATGAACACCCCTAGTACAAGGAAATCAAGCCTGTTTTAGAAAAGAAGTAAATGATGCAATATGAAGGTTATTCATTACATACAAATGGACTCTTACAATATTTGAGAAGAATACACATACCTAATAATTAGGATGTTCAAATAATAGTACCATTCAAAGCTCATCGTGCATCCTATGCAATCCACCCAAGTGTAGCAAAAATGTATAAAAAAATGAAGGAATTTTTCTTTTTGCTTGGTATGAAGAAGGATATCATTCACTTTGTTACCCAATTCCTAGAATTCCAATAGGTCAAGGAAAAACATTGTCATCCTGTTAGCTTGCTCCAACCCAATAACATCCTGGAAAACAAGTGGGAAGTTGTATTCTTGGATTTTATTGTTGGTTTTCTCATGACCTGCAATAGCAAAATTGCATTATGGTAGTTGTGGATCTCTTAACCAAGAGTGCTCACTTCAATCCTATTAAGAGTATTTATGATGCGACTTCCATAGCTCAGATATTTCTCAAGTAAATTGTATGATTACATGGCTTACCTAGAAAACTTATTTTAGATCAAGACCCTTGTTTCACTTCTCGATTTTGGGCCTAACTTTATACATCCTTTAAAGGTGCCTTCCTGGTAACAGAACAAGTGCCTCCATTCTCCAAGAGAATGGCTACTCAGAACTAAGCTAAGTCTACTAGTACTAGACTGGTCCACATCGTGGTCCTAGACCAGATGTCTACCATTCAACAGAATGGTCACTCAACACTGGGTTGAGTCTACCCAGGGTAGAGCTAGGTCTATATCATGGTCCTAGACCAGATATCTACCATTAAACATAATGGTCACTCAACACTGGGTTGAGTCTTCACCATGGTCCCAGACCAGGTGGTCCCATTCTCCTAAGAGAAGGGCTCTCGATGCTGCTCAGAAAATCAACATACACTAGTAGTTAAGCCAACATGAATTACCTCAGACAAATTTGTAATTTTTGGATGAGAAATGAAAATGAAATAAATAGTCATTTGGGGCGACTTTGACTAAAGTTTCAAGCTCTAGTCAAATTCACCTACGACTCAAGAGAGGTTGGGATAAAAATGTCAATTATTGGCTAAATCATTGGACTAGAATAAAGGAGACCATTCTATAGAATATTGAAATCATTAAAATTACTATTACATCTAAATTTAAGGAGAAATATGGTGTGATAAAAGAATTAGTAGATAAGTGAATGAAGATATTATAAAGAGGTAATTAACCCTAATAATAAAAAAGGGTGTTGGGCTCCATAGTAAAACAGAGTGTTGGGTGATTCTTAAAACATCAAAATCTAGTTTTTGTGATACTAAGAAGGTGGTCTCTTGAAATGTCATGTGTACACCAGCATTAGTTCTCAATTTCAAAATATTTGTAGCAATACCAATGTTACTAACTTTTAATTGTTGATGTTTGTAGCATCGATAGGTGCTTCCACTAGGATTTTGTGTCTAACTAGTGGAAGTCGTCACTAATACCTCTCATACATCCTTCATCGGGTGGGCCATTACCCCAGAACGAGAGCCCATATTTTATCTTTTAATAAAATAATTGAATGTTGGTTTTTGCCCATTGGGGTTTTCCAAGGTAAAAAATTATCATTGTAATTGATTTCATGTTTATTATGCTGCATTTTATTGGTTAAATTATCATTGCATTTTTGTTTATAATTACATAACTATTGAGAACAAAAACCGAATCTAGTATTTACGCCATAAGGCGTTTCAACAAGTGGGTGTCGACTCCCTGAAGTTAATGCTTTTTTTTTCTTCAGCCCTAGGATGGTTTCATCCGATGATTGGGTTAATATGTTCAGTTGAATTTGATCTGCTGCTGATCTGGCACCTGCTCCCTTAAATGCACATGGCAGCTCCATGCACATGCAAACACTCTTAGGCGGTGATGGCTGCGTTTATAAATTGCCTTAAATGCACATCGCACATGCAGACACTCTCAGGCGGTGATGGCTGTGTTTGTGAATTGTGTGTAATGACTATGATGCCTTCGATTAAATTGTACAGTATACTGTATTTGTCAATTGGTGTATTGGTTGCTGCGTTTCTTGGTGGGTATCACTGCTACTTTGTTTCTTTCACCCTTTTGCCGTTTTTCCCTGCCCTTTCTAGACATGAGAAGGGGTTTTTTATTTCGTTGCTTCACTTTGTTTGATCAGAGGAAATTCAGAGAATATCCAAGGACAATATCGAGGCTGCACTTGGCACCAACTAATGTCCCATTTCAAGAAAATTGAATGCCATAAATAACCTGCTATGAAGCCTGAAGGCCTATTTAGAATTTACTGTCTTGCTCTTACCTTTTTTCTGACTCGAATGGCGTAAATCCACTTTCAACAGCGGAAGAATGGGCCTTTGGGCTCAAATTTGATGCTTTTTGAGGCAGAATCGTTTCAGCGTGGATATTTTTCCTAGACAAAGGTAATAAACCCCTGTGTTTTCCTGTTGATATTTCCATCTCGTGATAATTTCAGATCCATCTACTTATTAAGTTTAGGGATAATGTAAAAGCTGCAATTTTCATTTTGTTTGCATTTTCTGAAGCTGGGTAAGGTTTATGGTTACGAAACTTGTTTATGGGGTTTGAATTCCAAATGCCCATAAAGGGATTCGGTTGATTGAATTTTGAGTAATGTGTGTTGAAGCAATAAATAAACAAATAATTGCTTCGCAGTAGGTTTGAAAGTAATCATAAAATTAATCTTTAAAGGCTTGTAATTCAAGTTTCTGGAAGATGTAAACATATCCAGCACCCCACGCTCCAGCTTCTTTGTTAAACCTTTCTTGCAACCGTCCTTTCGCCTTTGAAGCTCGCTTCCCTGTACCTATATAGAGTTTCGGGCCCGAAACCAAATCAAATAAAACTATATTTATAGCTATATATTTATGTTGAATTAGGTGAAATGCAATATGTACTTCCGGGATGTTAGGTTGAAATCAAAGGAGACTGATCACCTTGTCGCTTGCCATTAGACCAAACTCCTGTAGGCAATTTGCTTAGGTGTTTTAACACCCAATTGTTCCAATCAATCTATTCATAAATTTGTGTTCGCATTAACGACTTAGATGAAATTGTACTGTTAGGAATTTAAGAGTAAGCATATACTATTGTGGAGTAAGGTCCCCATGCTCTGCTAAGATACAATAATCCACGTCCTTCCAAAATGCAGAACAGAAACACGAAGCCCGAGTCTTCCAACAAAGACATCCTCTTCGGAGCTATGATTGCGCCAGTAACCACAGGGATGGCATGTAGAGTGCAATTCTATAATAAACAAACAACAAACAACAAAACTGTAGCTTCTGTAAGCTTTGAAAGAGAAAAACCAATCAAATTATGCTACAAGATTCATTTCAGGTTTACCTTAAAGAGAGATTCGTTCCTTCTTTGTATGTAAAAGGAAGAGAAGCAGACCGTCACATTCAGTTTATAAAAGGAAGAGAAGCTGCATATACATTTGCTACCTGTGAAATATTAAATCTACTCAAAACTATAGAAGATCTGTTAGAGTTTGGAGGTGACTTGAGCGCTCTTATGACAACATACAATCACCATGGCAGCATGCTGTTATAGTTCTGTAGCAGGTTCCCAGCACCACTTGGGACATTTCCTGGAGCCTAAATATAACAGTAAACATGTCCTCCTCTGTAGTAGATCACATTTAGGACACAAGTCACTCAAATTCATCCATACAGGGAAGCACATACCTTTACAAAAAAACATCATTAAGAGTTAATGGCCTAACTAAAAGGAAATGATGCCAATTAAATTACCAGAAACAACTGTCATATCTTTAACCATTTGAAGGAACATACCACTGTCCCAACTAGTTATGGGCAGTTTTTTTTCTTACAGAAACCACCTAATTCTGGCCGGAGTAGGATTGAAACTCCTGGGTCATGTCAATTTGGGGATTCTCAGGTAGAAACCATACACGAATGAGCAAAGAATTGAAACTGGGCTAGCAGTAAACCAGAGGGGGTCAGCGCTAGATGTTGAGGATGCTTAACCATAATGATGCCAATTAAATAACTAGAAAAAACTGTAGTATCTTTAACCATTTAAAGTAACATACCATTGTCCCAACTAGTTATGGGTATTTTTTTTCTTACCAAAACAACCTAATTTTGTCTGGAGCAGGATTGAATGTCCTGGGACGTGCCAATTTGGGGATTCCCAGGTAGAACCCATACACGAATGAGCTGAGAATTGAAACTGGGCTAGCAGTAAACCGGCGGGGGTTAGCTCTTATAAGCACACATGGTTGGATGTTGAAGATGTTTATCCATAATCCTACAATTTTCCATCATCATCGGGGAGACTAGAAAGCCAAATGTGCTGCCTCCCGAATTCTGCTCTGCAAAAATATGGGAAACCCACTACAAAATCCACAGAAAGGAGCTTCCACTCCACATAACACGAGACAATACACTGCAAGCAAATAACCTTGTTTATATGACCTAGTAGAAATGGTTCTATAAGGCAAAAAAACGACAGTTGGAATTACTCCCAAGTACAAAAGAAAAATATTCATATTAGTTTTGCTTACTGTAATTCCCTCGGCCTTGTTTTGACATTAAAGAATTGAAAGTTTAAAATATAAAACCTAAAAATTTGTAATCACCAAATGTCATTATGCTTCTTCGATGCATTCTCATCTACAATCTTCATTCAATATTCAAACCCACAAACTAACTGGTCTCTCTAAGATCTGGTCTGCTGACTAGCGCCAAGTTCATATTATCCACACAAATACTGCACAATGAGCATCCAAGTCAAATGGCTACAGTAGTGACTGCCATTCTATTCCTTGGTATTACTGAGCGGGAGTTCAAATGCAAATACTCAGTTGGAGGTGTGAATGACCCTGCACATTTTTTCCTACAAAAGGTTTGCCACACCAATTGTCGCCATGAATATACAATCCACTTCATAGAGATGATGATTGCAAAAACCATCCCATTCCTCAAAGCATGATAGTCACCATGGAGTTTGCATGCTAAGAATTTGACAGTTTGCTTAAAACATGATGGAAGTGTGACATGTTTGTTTGGCATATAATCCATGTGTGAGGTATTTGTTCATTTATATTTAACATGGTCATTGTGTTTGCAGTGAGGGTCCCATGTAGAGCGACCATTTGATTTTTGTTGAGCCCCTTAAGTAATACTAACAAGCACTGGTCTTGCTAATGGTCTACTTTGGAGTCCCACCTACGACACCTATAGCCACGCGGATACTATGCAACAAGAAGCTAAAGATAAAAAGAAATGAGATTGCACTTTAATCGAAATTTGGGAAGTTTTTAGTTTTTATTTATTATTTAATTTTAATTTTGAGGGAAAAACAAGGTCACGTATGATACTTACAAGTAAATGTTATATAAGCTAGCTCTATGCTTATCTATGCAAATAAATATTATATTGTCCTGGATATTTTCAACACTGAGTGGTAGCCTAAAAAAATATCAATAGGATTTGTACATTTTCCTAGACGCATACGCATGGTTTTGTCTCATAAATACCTGCTATATGTTGCCACAATATCAATAATCTTGTAATTTTGTCTTAAATGCAATCACAGATAAGTCCTTGGACTTATTCTTTAGTATCTGTTTGAAATCAATTGTGAAATAAAACTTTAGTGGACATATATTGTAGTCTTTCTATTAAAAATATTTTTCAATATGCAATACTTGCAAAACAAAGCAATGAACAAACACAATGTCGCCAGAACCATTGCATTTGTCTTTGCATTTTGGGGGGGTTGTGTTATTTAATAAATGTGAGATCCTTTACAAGAAGTATAACTGCACATTGGTTGTCACACAATCATTTGCTTGGATTAACTCTTGAAGGTTAGTTATAGTGATAGTAACTTTGCACACTTTAAAGCATAAATGGAATAGAGATCACTAGAAAACCAAATTTTATATATCATAAACATTATTATTATTATTATTATTATTATTTAAGATGGAACATCGCTCGGGAAACCCTCAGGTACTTCCCCGTTTTTTTAGGATGATACCCGAGGTAAACCATCAGCCATGATTACATGGCCTAGCCCGGTGGAGACATCGAGTGAGGCCCCTGCATAGTCACCCATGGATTTGACCCCAAGACCTTATACTAATGTAAACAACTCTCAACCACTTGAGAAAACCCACCAGGCTTCATAAATATTATTATTATTATGTAATAAAGCAATTAATTTTTATTATAGATTCTGAAGTAGCTAAAATGTCCAAGGAATATCAAATGCGGTGACACGTGACAGGTATGGAAATTGGCATCCATGCTCATAGGTATGGAAAGAGCCAGGATTATGGACCAGAAATGCAAGAATATGCAAAATAACTGGGATGAAACAGACCATTTGCTTCCAAAGATGGATAAGAGGTGTGCTACGCTCTGCAAAATGATGGAATAATTTGCGTAACTACACAAAATTGATGAGAAAACTGCAAATCACCTCACATAAAGCGTATTCATGGTTTGCTTGGGTGGTGGGTTTTTTCCTGCCATCTGCACAAAATTGAATGGATGAGATAACTACAAATCACCTCATAGTAAGCATATTCATGGTGTGCTTCTGTGCTACGACGGTGGGTTTTTTCATGCCATTTGGGCGGCATGCAAGATGGGCATGTAGTGTTACTTTGTGTACACGAGTATATGGACACGTGTCATCGCAATCCTTTCTCCAAATATAAACGCTACCATTCTGTTTTATTTTTTAAATATTGGAATCTATTTAAATATTGGAATCTGTCCCTGAAAATCACTCGAGGCCTAAAAGACATTATAGATTAATTAAAGAACACAAGATTCCTTTAAATTCATATCAATACATTATAATTTTAAATAGTTTGGAGTATTTAAACAAGTCATTTTAGAATGGAATATGGATGTACGTCTATGTCGTTTGTTTCAAAATTCTAGGTTCATTCCGTCAACCCTGCCCCTGTTCCCGGAGTTCACTTAGTCATTTCATTAAACTAGCCATTTTCTTACCTCACGTGATAGCCACACTATCTATATCTAGCCAGCCAAACGTTCTTTCCTAACGGGTTCTGCCCTTCCTAGCTAGCTTAATCGAGCAGCTGCCAGCAAGCAATAAACTGGGTAGTGTTGTTTGTTGGGCTAAGGAAAGTAAGTAAAGAGAGCGAGCAAACCATCGAGTTCTTCCTTAATATTAAGGTCGAATCGATAGATCCGGGGCAATTAATAGCGGCAGCAATCGTTCTTCGAGTATATCAATTGCTATCGAGGCAACGAGAAGATATATCTCAGCAACAATATCTTGATTAGTTCTTCGCAGTAAGTATAGATGGTCGAGCAAAGCATAATCTCGTAAGTAAAGCAAAACCTAATCATTGGGTTAGTCGCCGAAGCCCTCGATCTAATGGTTTCCAGGTCGCAAGAGTAGAGAGGACAAGTTGAATTGTAATTTTTAATTTTTTTATTAACCATTGCATTTATAAGTTAATGGATTTTTTTTTAGTAGTTTCTTAAATTGAGGTAGTTTTTAATTAGTAATTGAAGCGAAAGTTCATAAATGCCCACTCTACAATCCTATCCCCATGCTTTAAACAATAGTCACCATAACTAACCCACGTGTCCTCTACCCACATTGCCATCGTTGAGCTCCTCTAACTAGATCTTACAACCAAGTACAATGACAATGTCAACCTCAACAAATATATATCGCAAATGTTGCCAAAGAACAATCTTTAAAGGAGTATGCTCTAAATGCCACCTCGAAAGCTAACATGGCAAGCCTACATATGCTAAAGGATAAACGACCTATATAAATTGTAGACTTGAAATTAATATGGGAAGAGATATACTATTGTATATGGGTATAAAATTGGTCAATATTGGTGTTAATGCTCCTAAGGATATATGAGTTATGAAAAGGTTTTCAAATATGACAAGTTTTCAAGAGTATAATTGGGTTTTAAAGATTTATATTCAACTTCTGTGGATGACAAAGAAACAGTTGGTTGTTTCTTACTACTCCATGATATGACTCCCGAACCAATGTTAAAAGCATATCCATAAGTGGATTTTCTGTCATCAGGATTTCCTTCCCAGTCAGAGTCAGAGTAAGAGTAACCTGCCAACTGAACATCAGATACATTAGTATATAAAAGACCATAATTAAAAGTTCATTTTAAACATCTTAGGACCTGCTTTGCAGCTTTCCAACGTGTTTCGCATGGCTTAGACAAGAACTGACTAAGGATGCTAACATAATAAGATAGGTCTCGCCTTGTAGTAGTGAGGTAGTTTAGACTACCCACTAGTTGACGATACAAAGTACCATTGGCTTCTTTAGATCCATCACTATTGTATAATTTGACATTTTGATCCAAAGTAGTGGATACAGATTTGCATTCACTCATTTGAAATCTGTTAAGTAATTCCCTTGCATATTTGCCTTGAGTGATGAATGTTTTACCAGATTTTCTCCAAAAAGCAATGCCTAAACAATAATGTAAGTCACCAAGGTCTTTCATTTCAAATTCCTGTGACAAAATACTTTTAATATCTGCAACAAATTGATATGCTCCGCCTGTAATGATAAGATCATCCACATATAGGGATATCAAGCAAACATTTCCCTGATTATCTTCTTTAATATACAAACTTGAATCATTTTTACTTTTGAGAAATCCTTGTTGTTTAAAGAAGGTGTCAATCTTGATATACCATGATCTAGGAGCTTGTTTCAGTCCATAGATAGCTTTCTTTAACCTACACACAAGTTGCTTCTGTCCTTTCTGCACAAAGATTTTAGGCTACACTAAGTATACTTCCTCTTTTAAATCAAACAACTCTGGTTACAACAACGAGCATGATAAATATGCAACAATGTAAGTTACAACAATCCTTTTTTTAAATCCAGTTTCTATGTAGGACAATTTCATGTTTAACAACGCCCATATATTATTACCATGAACCAATGAATCAAGAGGTCCTAGAATTGATTTTTGTAATTTATCTGAAGGGGACTTTAAAGTGCCCATTTAGTTTTCTTCTAGGAATTTCTTCCTATCAAAATATACCTTATATACCAGATTTTGACTTGCAAACTTACATAGTCTCTGAAGGGAGCCAAAGACTGTCAATTTTATCCCTGATTCTCACCCAATAATCTACTGCAGGTTTTTAGCATATGAACGCATTAAGAAAGTAGGACGTGGGCCGCTTAAGACAGTAGGTTGTGCTTTGTCGATCCGAAAATTGCAAGATATAGGAAGCACGACACAAGGGAGCCCATATTCGCCCGGTCTATCTAGAATACTGTGGAACCATGTCAGATTTCGTCATTCTCAGAACAAGTCCTACTGGAATAGGATAGATGACAAGTATGGTGTTGCCCAGGAAAGTATTAGAAAGGCACATTCTATCCCAATGCTTTCAGGATTCTCCAAACTCATCTATGATATTTGTAGGCCACATAATTCCAAAGTTTTTTCTGTGATGTCAGCAAGTATTGGCATGACGTACCATGCTCAAGCTGCATGGATGAGACTCTTGATGCTATGCTGCTATGGAGGTCCTACATTTCCAGCTATTACTAAGATTGCTTGTGTTGTGAGCTTGGCTTGTGTTAGATCACAACTCTCCCCTTGAACATTGGTTGTTGTTATTGGGAAGGCTTCATGGCCACATAGTAGGTTGGCTGAATCACAAGATTTATATCATCGTGTCCCTTTAAACAATCATGCAATTAATAGACATGTCATTTTCGCATCATCCATCTAGTCATTCCTCAAGTGCCTTATTTTGGTGATAAGGGAACTTTATTTGATGACTTTATTTACACCAACAATTGTGATGGCTCCCTTTGCATCTATGTTTGAGGGAAAGTATAGAGAAATATGGCTGCAACTTGTTCATAGATCTTTGGAGAAGGCAGGGGATGCCTTCATTAAGTGGGGTCAATGGGAAGCTACACATCCAGATATTTTCCCCAGAGATTTGTGTAAGGAGCTTGCAAAACCGTACACAAAGGAACCAACACATAAATTTTCATATACAGAACAAACTATTGAAAAGGCTTTTGGTCGTAGAATTTATGAAATCTTTGAGGACTTTGAAGAGGAGCTCGTGGCTTCTGGCAGTATTGCCCAAGTGCATAAAGCTACTCTGCAGTTTCGGTATCCTGGTCAGAAGGTAGAGCCTATGATTTTTGCGGTAAAAATCAGGCACCCTGGAGTTAGTGAAGTGATTCAGAAGGATTTTGTGATAATAAATTGGGTTGCAAGGCTTTCTAGTTTTCTGCCAACATTGAGATGGCTGAGACTTGAAGAAAGTGTACAATAATTTTTTGTCTTTATGTTGTCTCAAGTCGATCTTTCAAGAGAAGTTGCACACTTGAATTCCTTTCTTTACAATTTTCGCAGGTCAACATATGTGTCTTTTCCTAATCCCTTATACCCACTTTTACACCCAGCAATTTTGGTGGAGACTTATGAACAAGGCGAGAGTGTGGCACACTATGTTGATGAACCCAAAGGAAACTATCATATCAATAGATCACTTGCAGACACTGGCTTGCATACTCTCTTCAAGATGCTACTGGTACACCATCTAATCTCCCTGTTATGAATTAGATTAATTCTTTAAGTTAATATTTAGATGCAGACATTATTATGTATGTATTGAAGATTTTGATTAAACTTCCAATATTTTTTGTTTATGTACTGAAGTGTTTTAATAAACTTCCAATATATTTTCTTCTTAGATGGGCATTCAGTGTTAGTGATCAAACATTGTGAAAATGAGAAGGTGGTGACACTATCATTTTGTTTTGATATTTTTTGGGAAACCCACTAGACCAACCACCTGGTTATACTGTCAAAGGTCTTGAACACAAAGTGTTTAAGCTGAAAAAGGCGTTGTATGATCTAAAAAAATCTCCATGAGCTTGGTACAGTAAGATTAACTACTATCTCATCGGTAATGACCTAAATATGACCACCAGAAAAATCATGTTGAAACCATTGTTGATGAGGTAGGAGTCAATCCTATTGTACCAAGCTCATGGAGCTTGCTTTAGACCATACAAGGCCTTTTTTAGGTTAAACACTTTGTGTTCATCACCTTTAATAGTATAACCATGTGGTTGGTCTACATGAACTTCTTCTTCAAGAATATCATTAAGAAAACTGATTTCACATCCATCTGATACACATGCCATTGATTTTGTGCTGCAATGGCAAGTACAAATTTGATGGTATCCATCCTTGCTACAGAAGCAAAGGTTTCATCATAATCTACACCATACTTTTGTGCATATCCTTTGGCAACCAACCTTTCCTTGTGCTTTTCAAGTTCTCCTTTTTCATTCAGTTTGGTCTTATAGACCCATTTGACTCCAATACTGGTTTTGTCTGTAGGAATATCAACAAGATCCCAAGTCTGGTTTTTCTCTATTGCATCATTTTTTTCATTCAACCCTTTTACCCATTATGCATCCTTCACTAATTCATTAAAAGATGTGGGCTGACAGAAGAAAACAAAGCATACTATAGTTGCTCATGACTAACAGGAGTATCATCATAGATGTCCCTCAAACTTCTGGTTTTCTTGTTTTGGGGTGGATTTTCTATTGTTGTTTCTTTTGTGCTACTATCAATAATCTGTTGCTCATTCTCAGTAGTTGTTGTAGCTTCTATGTTGCTATTAATTGGCTCTACTCAAAGATACTATCACTCACATCACTCGACATGGATACATTAACAGGTTTGATTTCATTATCATCAACAAACATAACTAGATCAACAATATTTGTTGGGATTACATGATCACTGACTGTCTCATAGACACAGACATCTTCAATCTCTTCCTAGTGTTGAAGTTAGTGTAGGTGCAAGACCCATTCTTAGAGAATGGTACCCTAGTCAGTTGACTAGGACATAGTAAGACCCTAGCATATGGCTAGGGCCCCTATGTGCCTCTAGGGTATTTTGGTCTAGGACCAGGGATGCGATGTCCAAGTAGATCCTGCAGATAGAGGCAGAAACATATTTTGGTCTGGAACCAGGGACGCGATGTCCAAGAAAGTCCTACAGGCAGTTGAACAATTTTTCAGTGTGAGACTGAAACTCAGCCTAAGGTTGAAATCCATTCATTAAGAATGGAGGTTAATGATGTCCCCTCTCCTAATCAGTTATTGCTAGGTTTCTTCTCAAGGGAATGGCCACCCCTTGACGATGTCCCTAGTACCTAACCCTTAGGAGCAGTGTTAAGGACAAAAGGATTGTACTATTTGTTTGGATCTTCCCCCTTATACAGTGATGAAAAAATATACATATATAAACTATGTATCTTGAGAGAGAGAAAAGTATTTGGTCTTGTTGGTCCTAATTGAATGAACATCCACCTTTATGATTCACCTTGATGTTGTGGTTGTTGAATCTTGGTCCTATTCTTACTGGTCCTAGCACTATCACGTGTGTGCACCTTTGACTATGATGACTCCTACTTATGAAGTATATTTACTTAATGGTTTATTAAAGACCATTGGACCATGTATTTTTATGGTTACTTTGTGTTATTAAAAATACATTTTGACGCACTTATGATTTTGGATTATCCACTTTATGTTGGACCTTTGGACTTTCACTTTATGATTTTATTATAAATTCTTTAATTAATTATTTTAGTCTTATTACTAAAATCTTTATGATTTTATTAATAGAGACTTTTTTGACCATTTAATCTTATGCCATGTTTAAAACCCTTGCCTTATGATTACTTTGATTATTTTATAATAGATTATTGGTCAAACCTTTATTTTATCTTTGATTATTGGTCAAACCTTTATTTTATTTTATTTTATGGTTTAAAGTATTTTATATTATTGATCCATTTTTTTATTTGATAGTTAGGTCACTTTATGATTATTGTGAACCTCAACATGAATCCATTACACCATTTAACTTATAAATAGATGAGGTTATTTTCTTTTATGCAACGATTGATTTGTTGGAAGCTCTTTAAATTGTCATCACGTGTTTATTTTTATGGACTGTCTTTTCCATGATTGGTCTATTGGGTGCCTATGATTTTCCTCACTGTTGTCTGTGGTTTATTTTCTCCTTGATTTTTCTGTGGGTTGATTCCATTTTTTCTTCTGGTTGTAAGCACAAGCTGTTTACGATTTCTTTGGCATGCTTGATCTCTGTGGTATTGTCTCTGGTTCATTTACGGGGTGATCTCTGTGATTATTTCACCCTCACAATTTGATTCCATTTTTATTGTTGGTTTCCTATGGCTTCCTCACGGTTTGACTGCTGGTTTTGCCTTGCCGACTGCCTGTGGGGTCCTCATCGGCTGAGCATTCTTTCTCTACAGTTGCGTTTCCCTACCCGCACGTGATGTTGTGTTGATCTGCATCCGCTCTTTTTGTTGGCTGGATTGTTGAATGTCATTCTCTCTTCCAACGTGGTCCCTCCACGCTTTGTCATCTCCACGAATACTATAGCCCAAAGCTTCCCCTACGTATTTAGTCTACTACATAGACTGGGTTATCCATAATAGACTCTGTGACCTTTTGGATGCTGGACGAACTCCTCTGTGATGGTATTTATTGACTGTATGACTAAACTACTAATCTGATTGAAGGTCTGTTTACTTCTACCTAAACCGTCTCTCTCTCTCAAGGTACTTATATGGTTTAACCAGTTTGACATGTCCTTTTAGTGACAAGATCAAACTCATAACTAACTGAGTATAAGGCGGATCCAACAAATGGTTATGATTCTTTATCTTCTGTAGTTTATTTGAGATTTAATTTACTACACATGTTATTTATTATTTTTCTGTTCATGACATTTGATGAGACATTTCAATGGTCAACTTTAACGCAGTGACCAGCAGAGCGTTAAGTTGAAAGAAATGAAAGTTATGTTGTTATGTTGCATTACAGTTTAAATTTGACCTCAGTTTTTATATGTTCATGTATTTAAGTTTAGTACTTGTATTAACACTCATCTAACCTGTAAAATTCAACATGGCATCAGAGCTTAGGGTGTAGCTAACTCTGTTTTGCATCCAACAAAAACTACAACGATCCTAAGACAATATCTATACTTCACAGAAGCTTACTTTTCAAGTTGACAAGTAAAGGTTAATATTACTACTCCTTCAATAAAATCACAAGATATGCTTGAGGGAGCCTCCAACTTCAATGCATGGAAGGCTAGGGTTCTAAATATCCTAGAAGAAAGTGATCTAGATGATTTGGTTACTAGAGTTGTTGAAGAGCTTACTACAGCCCAAGGAAGAGTAGCATTCAAGAAGAAGCAAGCCAAGGAAAAGCGAGTTATCTTTGACTCAGTTAAAGATAACTTGATGGTTTTGTTATCTCTGTTAAGGACAACCAAAGAATGCTTCGATTCTCTAGCTAACCTCTATGAGAAGAAATCTCCTACTTAGAGAAGAGTCTTGAAGAAACAACTCAAATCAGTTAGAATGGAGAAAAACAAGAAGGTTGCTACCTTCTTCTCCAGGATCGCTCAGATAAGAGACCAACTCTTGGCCATTGGAGATAAGGTAGAAGATGATGATCTTGTGCAGACAATGTTCGATGGCCTCCCTACAACATGGGAGACATTCTTGGCTTCAATAAATGGACGAGGGGATCAACCCAACTTTGAAAGGTTGTGGCATGATTGTTTAAATGAAGAAAGCAATATGGAATTATTTTCCATTGGTTGATTATTCAACTGAGTAATCATTGTGGGTTAAAATGCGAATCATGTGGGTTTAGAAGTCTTTGTCTGCTTCATCTTGGTCTAGGACCAAGTAGGTTGATGCCATGGCAAAGCCCCTAGCATATGGCAAGGGCCCCTATGTGCCTCTAGGGTATTCTGGTCTAGGACCAGGGACGCGATGTCCAAGTAGATCCTGCAGATAGAGGCATAGATATATTTTGGTTTGGAACCAGGGACGCGATGACCAAGAAAGTCCTACATGCAGTTGATCAATTTTTAGTGTGAGCCTAAAACTTCGCTTAGTACTGAGAACCATTCTGCGAGAGAATGGAGGACTCGGTTGGGGTCCAGGGATTGATAAACTTGATTCAATGTGAGACTGAAACTTATCCTAAGGATGGAAGCCATTCATTAAGAATGGAGGTTAATGATGTGCCCTCTCCTAAACGGTTATTGCTAGGTTGCTTCTCAAGGGATTGGCCACCCCTAGTACCTAACCCTTCGAAGCAATGTTAAGGACAAAAGGATTGTACCATTTGTTTGGATCTTCCCCCTTATACAGTGATGAAAAAATATACATATATAAACTATGTATCTTCAGAGAGAGAAAAGTATTTGGTCTTGTTGGTCTTAATTGAACGATCGTCTACATTTATGGTTCACCTTGATCTTGTGGTTGTTGAATCTTGGTCCTATTCTTACTGGTCCTAGCACTATCACTTGTGTGAACCTTTGACTATGATGACTCCTACTTATGAAGTATGTTTACTTAATGGTTTATTAAAGACCATTGGACTATGTATTTTTATGGTTACTTTATGTTTTGTTAAAAGAACCTTTTGACACACTTATGATTTTGGACTATCCACTTTATGACATTTAACCTTTGGACTTTCACTTTATGATCTTATTATAAATTCTTTAATTAATTATTTTAGTCTTTAATAAAATCTTTATGATTTTATTAATAAATACTTTTTTAACCGTTATAATCTTATGTCATGTTTAAGACCCTTACCTTATGATTACTTTGATTATTTTATAATATATTATTGGTCAAACCTTTATTTTATCTTTGATTATTTTATAATATATTATTGCTCAAATCTTTATTTTATTTTATTTTATGGTTTAAAGTATTTTATATTATTGATCCATTTTTTTAAATTTTATAGTTGGGTCACTTTATGGTTATTGTGAACCTCAACGTGAATCCATTACACCATTTAACTTATAAATAGATAAGGTTATTTTCTTTTGTGCAACGACTGATTTGTTGGAAGCTCTTTCAAATGTCATCACGTGTTTATTTTTACAGAGTGCCTTTTCCATGATTGGTCTATTGGGTGCCTGCAATTTTTTTCACTGATGTCTGCACCTTATTTTCTCCTCAATTTGTTTGCGGGTTGATTCCGTTTTTTCTTTCGGTTGTAAGCACAGGATGTTTACAATTTCTTTGGCATGCTTGATTTCTGTGGGTTTGTCTCTGGTTCATTCACGAGGTGATCTCTGTGATTCTTTCACCCTCACGATTTGATTCCATTTTTATTGTTGGTTTCCTGCGGCTTCTTCATAGTTTGACTATTGGTTTTTCCTTGTCGGCTGCTTGCGGGGCCCTCATTGACTGAGAATTCTTTCTCTACAGCTACGTTGCCCTACCCACACATGATGTTGTGTTGATCCGCGTCCTCTCTGTTTGTTGGTTGGACTATTGACTGTCGTTTTCTCTTCCAGCGTGGTCCCTCCATGCTTTGTCAGCTCCACGGATTCTATAGCCCAAAGTTGCCGCTGCGTATTTAGTGTACTACACAGGTTGGGTTATCCACAACATACTCTGTGATCTTTTAGCTGCTCTATGAACTCCTTTGTGATGGTATTTATTGACTGTATGACTAAACTACTAATCTGATTGAAGGTCTGTTTACTTCTACCTAAACTGTCTCTCTCTATCAAGGTACATATATGGTTTAACCGGTTTGACTCGTCCTTTCAGTGACAAGATCAAACTCAGAACTAACCGAGTATAAGGCGGATCTAACAAATGGTTATGATTCTTTATCTTATGTATTTTATTTGAGATTTAGTTTACTGCACATGTTATTTATTATTTTTCTGTACATAACATTTGATGAAACATTTCAATGATCCACTTTAACCCAGTGACCAACATAGTGTTAAGTTAACGCAGTGACCATTAGAGCGTTAAGTTGAAAGAAATGAAAGCTATGTTGTTATGTTTCATTACAGTTTAAATTTTACCTTAGATTTTATATGTTCATGTATTGAAGTTCAGTACTTGTATTAACACTCATCTAACCTGTAAAATTCAACACTTGGTGCTTTGCGTGACTTGCAAAGTCATCTTCCTCTACATCCAGTTCCTCACTAAACACTTTCAGTATATCCCATGCTCTTTTTTGAGTATTTGCTTCTTCAATATAATGAAATAGTGAATAGTCTATACTATTTTGTATGAGACATAGGGCAACAACTTTTTTCTTTCTTTTTGGAACCCATTCAAAGACTTAAATGAATCTGGATCTCTAGGATCTTCTTCAACAATGAAATGCCACAAGTCTTGTAATTTTAACAAATTACTTACTTTGACTACCCATACATCATAATCATCTCCATCAAATGTTTTCCATAATCCTTCACGTGTAAAGAGATTTCCTACCTCTTCAATCTATTTTGGTAATGGTTCTGGTAGCTCCATCTTCAAGAATTGATCTGCTTCGATTTTCTTCAATCTTCCGGAATTTTCTTGTCTCGATCACAACCTCCAATAAGATTGGATCTATGTGTGTGTGTGCTTTCCACTATGTGAAAAGGATTACCCAAGACAAAAATAAATGGATAGGGCCATAGGCTCTGATACCATGTTAAAGAAAACAAGTGAAGCAGAAAAAGGACAGAAACATAATGTCCATATTGATTTCCTGGGAAATTGACTTACCTTCTCAATATTAAGGAGCAGTATTTATAAGACTACATAACAACAAAACTATAGGTAAATACTATGGGTCACAGAATACCATGGGTCACTAATTCTAAGTAATGTGACCAAGTTAACTACTCAACTAACTAACTAATTAATGCACTATTGATAGTGGTCCGTTGAGATTACAATTCTTAACAAGATGTGGGAGTGGAATGGTCCTTAAGGTCAATGAAAATCATCTTTTTAAATTATGGATGGGAAGTGGAACGGGTAGCAACACAAGAGCATAATCGTTGGGGCCGTGGGGTGTTATTTATTTTGTAGAAAGAATTGGTATTGATTATGTTAGTGCATATGGATATTCGAAGATTATCATAAAATGGTCAAATGGAAGATTTAATCTTCAGGTTTTTCAACTACGTCATTGGTGTAGCATAATACAAAATTTGTTTGTCTCTTTCAATCAAATTTCTTTAACTCATATTTCCATAATATTCAACTCGGAAGCAGATCTTCTATCCAAATTAGTAGTTTTTTGTGATGAAGGACTTATGTATTTTCAATAAATTTTGGAGGGATCCATTGTTCATGAAGGCCTTGTATACCTTTTTTATTCCTTAGTCTATGACTGTATAGTCCTTTGCTGGGAATGTTAGTATGTTTTCTATTGTCTATGAGGATGTATTGAGGACACTATGTTTTGAAAACAAATCCTCGGTTTGTTTTTTTGTATGGCGCACAATTTATTGTGGTATGTATTTAGGCTTTGTCTTTATCCAGTTTGGATTGTAGTCTTGCTTTTATGCCCTTCAAGCTTGGACATTGAAAGGATGGAGATGGATAGTTTTTGTAAAGACCATTTTTTTCTTTGATTCTTATGAATAGCAAGAAAAATGTTTCTTTTTTCTCTTAAGGAAAAGATGCTTGAAATACAATTATATAAAGCAAAGCAAATCGAGTATTTCAAAAACTTACATATTAGAAAACGCTACTCAATTTTTACATTCGGGGAAGCCGACCATACATCTCCATGCTTAAAGAGCATAGCATGAGCATTAAGTTGAAACACCTATAGCATTTTCTTGATTTTGTGACCATTACTTTGTACTTACTAGGTTAGGTTCAATTAAGACTAAACTCTCTAGTTCAAGACGGCCCTAAGCAAAAAAAACTTTCACCCCTGGGCCGCAAAGACCATCAACGGAGATATGCCCGCCAAGCTATGGACATCACAACCAGGGCTCTCACAGCTCGTGGTAGTTTAAGAAACCCTTAACACAAGGAAACTCTACCCGACTAGTGATAATAACCTCCCTGCATATGCTGCTATGGAAAAGAAATTGAGTGGTGCAGACAATGAAACGCCAGTCTGCACACCGACCCGTCTACAACCTACTGCCAATGACACACCCATGGAAAGGGCGTAGGTGACGACTGGTGTGAGGCAGGTGGAAAAACTCAACGCCTCGCTAGCCATGGGAGGTTTGACCTCAAAATCTAGCATACAAAATCGCAAAGGAAAACCCCCAATAATCCCGGGTATATAAAAGAAACTGAGGCAAAAACCTAAAACCAAAAACCCCAATAACTGAGCATGATGACTGAGCAGGATAATGAAATTCTTCTTGGCAAAGAGAATTGACGGGCCGGAATGTGCTCAGTCCCTACATAGCTGACTAGATCTGCAACGCGACTGACAGCTCACTTAGCAAAAAACTAACAACTTTAACGGACAACGAATGACTGTGACAAGTGCCCTTGGTGCTTAAAAAGACTCGTCCATAGGGTTAATAAATGTCCCATGTGTGAAACTGTATAGCATTTAATCGAGACCACGCATCGGTGCTAAAACAAAACAAAAAATGACGCCATCGGATGACAACTGGTGAAGTAGCTGACGTCCTGTTGGCCTGATTTTCTGACCTAGGCCAACAAGGAGGTTTTTCCCACACAATCAGCTTAAAGCAGCGTCCGGTGTGTTTGGATTAGCAAAACCTCGCAGGTTATGGTCCTGCTACCAACTGATTTTTCTCTTAAGGAGAAATTAAAATCAACAAAATCTAACCTATCCTAATGTTATTTCTACCTAAATGAATCCTATAATTAGTTTCGACTATCTAAACTGTCTTATGTTTGCTTTCTTAAGGAAAGACTCCAATTTTTGAAGAGTTTTTCTGAATATAAAGACTTGTAAAAAGTATGCTAAAATTATACTAATTGATTTAACAGCTGTTAACTAAAATATACTAAAATAAAACTAAACCTGAACTATCTTAACTTTCCTTTCTATCCTATCTCAGCTAAGAGCATTTTTAAATACTAGATTAATTATTAATTAATAATAGATGAACATAAAGACAAAGTGCACAATTTAAATAGAAAAATTTAAATTATCCATAATAAGTCACTCTGTTATACAATAACCAAACAGAAAAAACTGAAATAAACAGTTATTTTAGTTTTCTGAAATTAATTAATAATTAATAATCAATATAGCTATTTGAATCAAAAGATTATGTCTAATATAAAATCACTGTAAAAATACAAATGATATTTTTAATAGACAGAAGTGTAGATCATTATAGCTTAAGTTTATAGTAAACATACTAATACACAATCATAACGATATATTTATTCAAAATGCAATATTGAGTTGACAAAGTGAAAATTGTAATTAAACACAGGTATAGCAAAGCATACTGTATTAATATTAAGATAGAAGATAAGATGCTGAAATATATAATATATCCAAAACAATAATACCAGTAATGATATCAGTCTATAGATGTCCAGTTGTATCTCACATCCAAAGATTCAACTTCAGGAATGAAAAAACACCAGCAGCAAAATATATTTCAAGTATGTTTTCTTCAAACACTCCATCCCCCATGGTTCATCAAAATTCCTAACTTATATAATACTATGATTCAGTTTTCCCCATTAATGTTACATGCAACATTATAGGGTTCCTATAACTATAAAGAGAATCGAATCTCTTTTATCAAACACCTGTCACTATAAACAGAAAAACGACTAGCCTGAATGTTTGCTGATTTAAAGGTACTTTGTAAATTCGTGGCCATTGTTGAAACTCCAGCCTCCAACAAACAACCACATCTCCTAGCCAGCACATAAACAACATCCTGAAACTTTGGAGAAGAGTGATGACATATCCACCTATGTTTAAACAAACGAAGCATCACATTAAAACCAGTTAAAACAGATGTAACAAAATAAACTAAAATTTAAATGTATGCCTGTAAAATCTGCAATTTTACAGGCATGCATAACAAAATATTTTATTACCTGTTTGACAGTGACACAAGAAATGAGCACAACCGTCAAGTTCTACTTTGAAGATCAACTATTCTTCATGCTTCAGCTAATTTGGCCTTCAGCCTGATAATCTTTAAATTTTGTTTTTCTATTCGTTCAAGTAGGTGCTGATTCGTACCTATTATTGACCTCTTTGCTTTTTTATATTGATTCTTTTTGGTACTCATTTCTTTCCATCTACTGATCCAATCCAACAATTCTTCCCTAAATGTTCTATTTTCCTCTTCTAACAATGCTGCATTAGATTGGCAATGCTTAAGCTCATCCTTTAACTCTATAATTTTGGTCTGGTATGTCTTATCTAGTACTTGCTGAAGAGTTTCTTCTTCATTGGCTACCTGAGGAGAAATAGGGTTATCAATGTTTTGACCAGATGACTGGGGACTGATAAAAGATGGTTCAGGGTCTGCAATGTAGGTGTCTATACATGATTGAGCGACCTCGGCCTTACCCAATTTTGCATCATTACCCTTTATAACAGTGGGATTATTTACATGAATAGTATCAGGAATCGATGATGGAATGTCGTCTTCAATATGGACGACTGCAAGCTGAGTATCCTGTCGATTAAACATAGGACCCGAAATTGTATGGACACTGTTCATGCTTCTGGTAATCCTCTTTGAAAACCCAAGATTGTCTGACTCAAACCTTCCTTTATCGCAGCATACTTGAGCTAGATGATCTAGTTTATACAGAGACTCTTTATCATGTTTACAAAGGTTATCTAGCTCGGAGAGATTTTTACCATCAACAACATTAATAGTTTTGCTTTTGGTTAATCTTTCCTCTGTTTTTGCAGGAGCACTATGACCCTTATCAGATGAGGGCCGATTCAAGACTGCTTTAGAGAAATAGGGGACTATATTCCCGTCATCATCATTACTAATCCCAGCGTTTAGGGATAGACTGGCTTCCCCGAGCCCTTTTCCCTCTGATTCAATTTCAGGAGCATCATTGACCTCGGAATTTATAGCTTTTCATTTTTTACGCGTCTTTGGGGAGGGGTTCAGCCAGTATTGGGTCGGCCCCAAATCACACTCAGTTAAAAATTCATCCCATGTCTTTCCATTTAAAGACAATTGATGTTGCACTATAATTTTGACTAATCCGTGGTGGAAAAGACTTCTATCAGGGTTATTAAAACTTTGAACCGCCTGTGACATCTTCTTTAAACTTTTCCATAGATAAAATGGCAGATTAAGCCTACAACCCTGTAATGCTGATAGGAGTCTTAAATGATAATAGTGTAAATGGGAGAAACGTCCATCACAGGACACATACCTAACCAAAATTTCGTAAAAGTCTCTCCATTCGAGCTTCAAGAACTTGACAGGGACACCTATCTTCAGTTTAGTATTATCTGGCAATGGCAGCAGTAGAGATAAACACTTTTTCTTATTAACCCTACTACCTTTGAACCAGCATTCTCCAACTTGCAGGAGTTTAGTTGCCTCTGCGATTTTGTCGTCATTAATAATGAACTTAAAACCCCTTATCTGCACAACGTTGTCTTTTAAATTCATGGAAAATAGTTTGGTCACCTCTGCATTATTGTCGTCAAAACACTTAAAGAAATGCCCCCACCCAATTTTTTCAAAACGCAAGGCTATCTTCTCTTCTGCTTCTATGAGCTCTGAACCAGATATTTCGAAGCGGTTCAACGGAGCCATAACCTCCTCAATACTACCCTGGTTTCGGAATGGACTGAATGGCGATGTGAATAGGGAGGGAATAGGTATCCAAGTGTATGACATGATGTGCAAACTTCGCATGCTTTGGATCTGACAGATATGAGATCTCTGGACTTGGCCATTTTTAGCTGAACCTTAGCAATGATGAGTGCTACAGCCAACGTTTATTATGATATATGCATGTTTAACCATGACTTAGCCACGACTATGAGTAAAATTGAACCAAATCGACATACCGGGGATCTTGTGATTGACGGATCATAAATTCAAACATTGATTACAGATAGTGGTCATAATGAAATCGTACATCATAGTGAAATGGAATGACTATCAACATTAAATCTTGTTAATACGATGCATCAATATACTTACAGTTGTCAGTTTATCATGAGGTGCAAGCCACATATATATGCCAATTCAATGATCTAAGTGACAAGCGTTATCAATTTGACACATGGCTCTTCGTAAACTCTGTCAATTAATGGCCTTCTTCTAGTTTTAGCGTGAAAGGTGGTAGCATTCAAGGCAATATAGTGACGAAATCACATACCCTAATGCTTTGCATGACATCTAAATAACGAAATATTCATGCTAAGTATATACATAAGATTTCATAGATCCAGTTTTAAAACTTTCAAACAAAATCCCATTGATTAATATCCGAAATTCTTATATTAAATGATAAAACTATAATATATGTAAATTCTTATATGATAATCATTTATTTACTAACTACATATATACAATTTTTACAAAGTGAGGGTAAGGCATTACATATGAAATATGAACATTAGGTTTAATAAAGTTTTAATTTTAATAAGTCACCTAAGTTCTAAGAGTTTAGAACTCATAATACCTTATCCATATCTAGCTTTAAATAAACATAAGATGTGTTTTGTTGATTTTCCCTTGGCATACTATCCTTTCGAGTTTCTTAAATCATATATAATCATATAAATTTATCTAAACGATTGAATTGATTACATTGGAATTTTATGAAACAAACTTATTCAACTGACAGTTGCTAATTGCCCAGTTTATAAACATGTTTTCATCAATCTCTTAACATGTCATTTTACTCTTCTTTGATTTAAGAGTACCTTCAGAATCGAAGATTCTAAAGGTGCTCTTTTATAATTTTGAATTGGTAAATCATAGAAAGAGCTGATCTCTCTTCATCTTATTGAGAAATGAAGGGGTTGTTGCTGGCTGCCAACAAATGGCGACAACCTGGGCGAACCAGTTATCTCTGCTCATACAAAATGATATAAACGAAATCTTAAAACCTGTTAAAAACAATAAAAAATTCTTTATCTACATAAACCATTATTTACTCATACTCATAAGTATAACTTAGAAATATTCCATTTTTGAAACAAAAATTTGATTAGGGATAAACTTAAAAATATCTTGGTCGAAACAAAGAACTTCATAGTAAGGATAACCTATACCATCAGCATAGAGTATAGAAATCTACTTCTCTGAAAACTTTCCAGAATCTGTTCCGTAACATAATAATTTTCTTTTTGTTTGCTTTTCTTTTCTTTTAAAACCATAATTCTGCCTGAAGACTACTATCTGGGTATGGTATCCCAATGTGATAGTATCATTCACAAGAGTTGTCTGAGATAAGCAAGCCGGCTCGTGATGAGACCTCTTGTCTTTTAATTTTGAAATCAAAAGCCATCACCCTGGTGATCAGAAATGAAGTTATTCCAGACAGCACTGATGATCATGATTAGGCCGGCTCATGATGAGACTTCCTATTCTTCAGTCAAAAGTTATGTTTTTATTTTAATTTCATCTTTTCAATTTCATAAAACGAGAGATCATTACCCAGCATGGTGACCAAACAGTAATGTCAGTCATTAATATCACCAGAAAATGAATAAGCTGGCTCGTAATGAGACCCCTTATCTTTTGGTTTTTAAACCAAAAGCCATTACTAGTTTCCTAATAATGTCATACTAGTGATATTTGTGATTCTGATCGGACCGGCTCATTACTAAGACCTTCCGTCTCTCACTTTAGTATTTTATTGACTGGAACAAATCCTAAATAGTTTTCAGATGATAAATACTTTTCTAAGACTGATGATAGAGGTCTTGTAAGAGTTTTTCAAAAGTACAAGCTTTGAAGAAGACATTTAATAAGCTATCCCCACTTTGATAAGAAAATAACAAGATGAGGAATAATTTGAGAAACACTTATAAATAAAAACAATGAAGGTCTTTTGCAGATTTTAAGAAAATTTGATCATCCTGAACAAATTTTAAAAGATTTCAGTTTAGTATCATAATTTTTCAGGCTGATGAGCAAACTAATTTTATTTATTTACATTTATTTTTACAGCTGCTAATTACAGATTACTGACTGACTGACTGATTATATACAAAAGTTTGATAGTCTGAAATATTTGATTTGACTGAGATAACAGCATGATAGATTATAATTCCGTTTATATGCAAAAATATAAATTTATTTATAAACAACAATCATAGTTTATGTATAAAAATATAAATTTATTTACAAACAGCAAACAAATTATATACATTTTAAGACAGAAAATATTAACAGAAGTATTTTTTCAGAATCAGTCCATTCATTGGGAATGTTTCGGACTGTCCTTCAAGTGTTTGCAATCGAAAGGTACTTGGACCTATTTTCTCATAAATAACAAAGGGACCTAACCACAGTTTCTGAAACTTAGTATGATCTCCTTTTTCTTCGTGAACTTTATCCCATTTTAAAACTAAGTCTCCCACCTGAAATTCTCGATTGGAACTAAAAGATTGGTCAAACCATGATTTCACAATCTGTTGATGTTTTGTAAAGTGTTGTTTTGACTTTTCTCTTTCTTCTTCCAGTTTTAACAGTGTATTAATTCTCCTTTCCATTGCTGGACACTCTTCATCTTGGACAGACTGAGCTAACTATAATGAAGGCAAGAACAAATTTGGTGGTAAAATAGCTTCAGTTCCATATGCTAAGAAAAATGGTGAGTTACCTATCTCAGATTTAGGAGTTACTCTGTCTGCCCAAAGAGCATTGACCAGTTCTGTATGCCAATTACGATGGTGAACTGAAATAGTTCTTTGAGAATTTTCAATAAATTTTTGTTTGTTGATTCAGCTAGACCATTCCCATGAGGATGATAGTTAGCTGAATATCTGATTCTTATTCCCTTCTCTAAAGAAAACTGAGTTAACTCGATTGATGAAAAATATGAAGCATTATAAAAAACGAGGGAATCGGGAATACCAAATCTTGTTATGATAAAGAATTCCAAAAATAATATAACCTGATTGGTATTTACAACTTTTAATGGTGCAGCTTTCGCCCAACGAGTAAAATAATCGGTTGCAGTTATTATATATTTGTGTTGCATAGATGAGGGAGGATTTATTGGACCTACTATATCAATACCCCATTCCTGAAAGGGTCTTTCAGCTGAAACAGGTTGTAAAGGAAAAGCAGGTTTTTTAACCCTTCCCGCAGCAAGTTGACATTCTTTTCATTTTCTGACAAAGGTATAGGAATCTCGAAACAAGGTGGGCCAATAATAACCAGCCCTGAGATTTTGTGTGCAGTAGTATCTCCACCAAAATGACCTCCTGGTGGTCCAGAATGTAATTCTTTCAGAATTACTTCTGTTTCATCTTTATCTAGACATCGAAGGTATACTCCATCTGAATTTTTTCGAAAGAGGACATTATCAATTAATAAATAAGGAGCAGATTTCAATCTTAGTGCTCTTTTCTTCTTGGGTTCGAGTTAATCAGGAGCAGCTCCTGTTTCCAAAAGTATCCGTATGTCTGTATACCAGGAATCTTGAGGTGGTGGATAAAAATAAATTTCCCTGGTAAGTAAAACCTCATCCATGACATTTTCAGCTTTATCATTAGGTAAATGAGCAGCTTCAGCAGCTAACTTGCATAATCCTTGACCTTTAATTATCGTTGAGGGTTTAATTTCTAAGTCATATTCTTGAAGAGCTGTCATCCAAGGTGCCCTCTTCTCACCTAAGTCTTTTTGTACTAACAAGTTTCTAACTGAGGAATAAGGGACAATTATTTTCGTTTTAGATTTCAGTAAATATGGACGAAAATGTTTAACAGCTTTGAAAATAGCAAAGGCTTGTTTATAAGAAAAATAGCCTTCACAACATTCAAGAGGCTTCTAATGTTGGAGATGTAGGTGGAAGTGTTCAAAGGATCTATGCAGCCCTAGATGGGAGGCAAGTTGACCACCAATCCCAAATGATTGAAGTAACAGGTAAGATTGCTAATAAAACCATAACTATTTTGATTGATTCGAGAAATAGAAATAGTTACATTTCACCTAATCTTGTTGAGAAATGCCATTTGAAGAAAAAGTACAATTGAAACAACAAGTCTAATACAGTTAGCTATAGGAGCCAAAAGGAAAGTCACTGAATTTGTAAAAGTGTGTCCTTTAGAAATGAATGAAATGAAAACCTTTGAATACTTAAACCTCATACCCTTGAGGGTCATATGATGTATTGATTGGCATGGATTGGTTGGATGCACACCATGCAATTTTGGATTTTCATAATAAAAATTATACTTGTTTGGATGAAGAAGGAAACCAAGTGACAATAAAAAGAATACCTAGACCCATATCCCTGAGGCAGATCACAACTCTACAATTGAAGAAATTTCTTAGAAAGGGATTCCAGTTATATGCAATTCATGTGAAAGAATCAAAAGAAGGAAAAGAGCCAGAGCTACACGATTATCCAATACTACAAAATTTTGTGAATATATTTCAAGAACCACTAGGAATACCTCCTAAGAGGGACATTGATTTTTCTATCAACTTGGTTCCAGGAACAATACCTTCATCTAAATCACCTTATAGAATGAGTAGCTGAGAGTTAAAGGAATTACAAATGCAGTTAGAGGATCTACTAAAGAAATGTTACATACGACCCAATGTTTCACCTTGGGGAGCTTCTATGTTATTTGTGAAGAAGAAAGATGGAACTCTAATACTTTGCATAGATTATAGACAATTGAACAAAGCAATGGTTAAAAATAGGTACCCCTTACCAATAATTGATGACTTGTTTGATCAATTGAGATGAGCCAAGGTGTCTTTAAAAATAAATTTGAGGTTGGGATACCACCAAATTAGAATTAAGAATGAGGATATCAGTAAGACAACATTTAGAATAAGGTATGGACACTATGAGTTCACAGTAGTACCTTTTGGTTTAACAAATGCACCTGCAGTATTCATGTGTTTAATGAATGGAGTATTTAGAAAGTACTTAGATAAGTTTGTGATTGTATTCTTGAATGAAATCCTTATCTATTACAAGACAAAAGAAGAGCATGAAGAACATCTAATACTAGTAATGCAAGTGCTTAGAGAACATCAGTTGTATGCCAAATTAAGCAAGTGTTCTTTTTATTAACGAAGAATCCACTACCTAGGGCATATCATATCTGAAGAAGGTGTTACAGTATATCCTGAGAAGAAAAGATCCATTATGGAATGGTCAACACCTAAGAATGTATCAGAAGTCGGATCCTTCACGGGGTTAGTTGGATACTACGGAAGGTTCATCGAAGGATTCTCGAAGTTGCCTCATCCCATCACATATTTGCAAAAGAAATGTGTGAAGTTTGATTGGACTTCTAAGTGTGAAGATAATTTTCAAAAACTTAAGGAAATGCTTACGAGTGCACCAGTGCTAAAAATTGCGGAACCCAAAGGTAACTTTGTTGTATGCACAGATGCATGCAAGCAAGGCATTGGTGGAGTATTAATACAGCATGGACATGTGATCAGTTACGAATCTAGAAAGTTGAAGGAACATGAGAATAACTATGTCACCCATGACTTAGATCTTGTAGTTATCATCCATTCTTTGAAGATGTGGCGACATTATCTAATGGGTAAAATGTTTGAGTTGAGAACTGACCATGATGGGTTAAAATACTTGTTTGAGCAGAGTAATTTGAATTCAAGAAAAAGGAGGTGGATGGAGTTATTATGTGAATATGAATTTGGCATCAAGCATATCAAAGGAAATGAAAATAAAGTAGCTGATGCACTTAATAGGAAGATGCATGTGATGCATGTAGCAACTATCAACATTAACACATCATATTTGAAAGATAAGATCATTGAAGCCATTGTTACAGATGAAATTTATCAGTAGGTGAAAAAAGGGTTGAAACAACCGAAAAATCCATAGAAATTTGATAAGTATAAGTTTAAATAAAATGGGATACTCGTGCATAGAAATAGAGTTTATGTGCCTGATGTTGGAGATATAAGGAAGATGGTTTTGAAGGAAACACATGATGTCCCTTATGTCAGAAATTCGGGTTATCGAAAAATGATAGTAGTAGTAAGGAAACAATACTATTGTCCAGAGATGAAGAAAGATGTTACAGAATATATAGCTAGGTTCATGGAATGTTTACCCCACCCGTGGTAGACATTTCCTTTGGAAGTTATGTTCTTTAGAAAACATTGATGTGTTAAAACTACTTATGGTTTATTCAGTTTTACATGCCAACTCTGGGTCTGCCTGTTGTAGCTCTTGGGAATTTTTTGTTCATTAATTATGGTTAGAATTCAGTAAGGTGTGTAAAACATTGATGTGTTAAAACTACTTATGGTCTATTCAATTTTACATGCCAACTCTCGGTCTGCCTATTGTAGCTCTTGGGAATTTTTTTGGTCTATTCAGTTTTACATGCCCACTCTTGGTCTGCCTATTGTAGCTCTTGGGAATTTTTTGTTCATTAATTATGGTTAGAATTCAGTAAGGTGTGCTAGGTCAGCTAAGAACTACTTGGCGTTTCAATTTTTGTTTGTTCGAGTTCATAGAATTTTCTTCTTGTTTAGTTTTTCCATGTTCTTTTGGGAATATTAAGATTGAATATGTTCTTTTGAGAATATTAGGATTGAATATTACTATCTAAGTTTCCTTGGTTGATTGGCTAAAACTTGGTATCCACATGATCTTAGACACAGACTAACACATGCTCCTAAATTCTAGCAGCAGGATCTTAATGAAACAATTAATGGCATATAAGAATTGGAGATAATGATCAAATTCTGTAAAAGAATACTTATTGTTGTAATGAACCAAACCTGCGAGGGAATTGCTCATTACCGAAAAAAAATCGTTGACTCCCCATGTAACTTTAATAGTGAATGAAAAGTAAAGTACAAGAATTATAAATATTTGGATTGAATAATTTATAGTATTGACTTATATCTTACTTCTAATATTTTTCAACTTCAAAGAAGTTAAACGGGTGTTTATCTGTATCCAAAATATTAGGCATCAGAGTTTTCAAGCAAGTATAAAAGTTATAAATCACAAGAATGGAATGCCATTGGAACCATCCACATAATTCCAAAATAATGGCCTCCCTTACCTTATTAACAAGGGAATCCATCTGAACAGGGCTTCGCATGTTATAGGGTTTGTGGTCTGCAGGCTTGCAAGCCTCGTGCCCATGGATCCTCCAGACCCCGTCTCAATTGAAGATCGGTTTCACACCATCGTTGCTTCCCTTCCTCCTCCTTCGTCCTCAACTCCTCCTTCTTCTCATTTCGTCAAGCGCGCCGATATTCCATAAGTCAAGCTCTCTTCTGCTGCCTCAAAACGAAAACCAGCGACCCTCTCTGAGAAAGGCCGCATTGGCCTGTTCACTGGGCTTTGGCCGTCCCCTCGCTCAGTTGAATTCTGGCTCAATAAAAATTAGAGAACCCTAATCCAAGGTGAGGTTCAACAAATCTTATGTGGGAAAGGTTATTTCGCATTCATCTTTGAAGAGAAAGAGGACTGAGGTCTTACTTTTAGAAATGGCCCTTACTTCATGGGTCCAAGAGGCATGTACCTGAACAAATGGGATCTCTCTTTCAACCCAGAAAAAGACATCCCTAAGGATATTCCAGTTTGGGTGAAGCTACCCCATCTCCCTCTTCATTGCTGGAATGACGAAGATTTTCGAGCAATAGGAAATACCTTGGGGAAATATGTGGACAAGTCTGAGCCAAAAGCTCCAATGTTCTCATGTGCCCGAATCCCTGTTGAGGTTGATCTTGAAAAAGGCTTACCAGAATCCATTAATCTATCCATTGACGGATGGAATCATTTGCAAACTGTGGATTATGAGTAGATCCCTTTTAAATGCAAATACTGTCATGAATATGGGAATTTTGCTAAATCTTGTCCAAAAAAGCCGAAGAAATCTATCACAGAAGGCCTACAGGAAGAGGGATGGAACGTAGTAAGCGGGAAGAAAACCGAAAATAATACAACCACAAAGCAGCCTCACATCCAGGCAAAGAGCGCCTCCGAAAATAGGTTTGAGGCTCTTCAAACAGAGGAACGAGAGATCGAAACCCCAGAGGAAAATGTTGAAGAAGCCCTGCAGCAAGAAGATGAAATACCAACAGAAGTACCACCTCAAAAGGAGAACAATGATCTGGAAGAAGATATGGCGCGACCTATGGCAAGGAAGGAAGCCGCAGCCAACTCTGAAGGATTGGTCACATGATATAGGGAAAAAGCATGCTCTAAGGAATCCATGGACATATTTGTTGAGGAACAAGAACCCCTCTTTAGGAAAGGAAGAAAATCCAACAAGACAATACGAGAACAGGAAGCAGCAAGGGAAAAGGCAGCAGGGAAACAGTCTAACTTAGACTTTCTAGTCAAAACCTCACAAGCAAGCAAATACCTTCTCAACGCAGAAGAGGAAAAAAAGGAGAAGGAAAAGGCACTTAGACAACTCAAGAAATAATGAAGCTGGTCTCCTGGAATTGCAGAGGATTAGGAGGTTCCCAGAAAATAGAAGTTATCAAAAGATTTAAATCAATGGAATTGGCTTCAATTCTTCTTATCCAGGAGACAAAAAAAATGGTTGAAGATAGTCTAACAACACTAAAAAGATTCTGGCCAAAAGGTGAACGACTAGCCACCAATGCATATGGTGCCTCTGGAGGCCTGCTCTGTTGGTGGGATGCTGAAAAATTTGCTATGCATTCTGCCATTGAGAACAAAAAATGGCTATTTATCAAATTAGAAAACAAAGAAAAGAAATAAATGTTCTGGATAGGGAACATTTATGGCCTGACTATCCATGCTCAGAAAGCCTAGTTTTTGGAATTCCTTTGAAGAACAATGTGAAGGTAAATAACTTCTCCCTTGCTTCATAGCGGGGGGCTTCAATGTTACCATCTCCATGGATGAATGCAGAGGTGGAAATAAGGTCAGGTATCCCTTTGGAGAAAGGCTGGAGGACCTGATTTCGCTCTGGGGGCTCTCGGACATCAAACCAAAGAATGGTACTTTCACTTGGAGCAATAAAAAAATTGGACTTGGTCACATAGCTGCTAGAATAGACCATTTTTCGGTTAGCACCGATCTCTTTAGAACATATCCTGAGACCAAACTCCTATGCTCGGCCATTTTAGATCACAAGCCAATCTGCCTCTTTTTCCCGCCTTTGGAAATTTGGGGCCTCTCCCTTTTTGCTTCAATCATTTTTGGCTGGAATCTGAGGGAGTTAAGGATATCATCACAAACACCTGGCGATGTTTCATCCCAGGAACTCCAGCATTCTGATGGGAACATAAGATCAAAAGGGTTAAAACAGCTCTCAAATCTTGGGCAAAGCACCATTATCAAGAGCCTTCTCAAAAGAAAGCAGAAATTATAAAGAGTATGGAATCCCTTCAAGCGGAAATGGAGGAAAGTGAGATTACCAAGGAGCATCTTGTTAAAGAAATAGAACTTGAGAAAAGTCTACAAAAAATATTAAGGCAAGAGGAAGAGGGATGGAGGCTGCGATCACGTGTTCTCTGGCTTAAAGGTGGAGATCAAACCAAAAAATTCTTTCAGAACCAATGTAGAGATAGGAAAAGGTGGAACACAATGCGGGAGCTTAAAAGCGAGGACGACACAGTCATCACCGGGAAAGTGGCAATTAGCATGGAGGTAAGAAACGTTTTTGAAAACTTGTATAATGAAGAAGAGTATGTCTCACAAGAATGTATGGAAGAAATGGTTCGAGACATTCCAGCCCTAATTATCCCTAAGGAAAGCCTTCATCTTGAATCACCCATCTTGGAGGAAGAGGTCAAGAAGGCCATATGGTCCCTCCATCCGGATAAAGCCCCAAGCCCTGACGGTTTCCCAATCCATTTATATAGAACCTTCTGGTCTCTAATAAAAAAGGATCTCATGCGTCTCATCTCTTGGATGGCGAAAGGAAAAATGGGTGGAGCTACAAATTACACCTTTCTGGCCCTGATCCCAAAAGAGGCAAACCGTTCCTCCATCAAAAGGTTTAGACCCTTTTCCCTCTGCAATGCCTCTTACAAAATTTTCCCAAAAGTCTCATCTCTGAGACTAGAGCCTATTATTCATTCTCTGATCTCTCCAAATCAAGGAGGCTTTATCTTGGGTCGACAAATCAGTGATAACATTCTTATGGTTCAAGAGGCGATACATTCCAGCACAAAAAAGGGCAAACCAGGTATGGCCATTAAGTTGGACTTGGAAAATGCCTTTGATCGGTTGAGGCATTCCTTCATTCTATTGGTGCTAAAGAAATTTGGTTTTCCCCCCATCTTCATCAATCTAGTTCAAGCTTGCATAAATTCCCCTTGGGTAGCTCCCTTAATCAATGGCAGACCCTCTAAATTTTTTAAAGCCTCCCGAGGGATAAGACAAGGGTGCCCCCTCTCCCCCTTTCTTTATATCCTTGTTGTAGACTCCCTTAGTAGAAGACTCTCTAGAATTCAAGATGAAGGCTCTCTTTCGGGCCTCTCCTTCCATAACAGAGTCCTCCCTATCCATCATGCTCTTTTTGCAGATGACACAATTCTGCTAGGAATAGCCTCCCCTCAAATAGCCAGAAACTTCCTAAGACCCCTAGACCTTTTCCTCCGTTCCTCAGGAAGCTCATCCAACCTAAACAAATGTCAGCTCTATGGATGGAATTGTAATACAACAACTCTCCGCAGTATATCACATATTCTGCATATCAATGCCACTCACAATTGGACTCATTTCACTTATCTGGGTATTCCCATAGCCAAAAATACCTTTGCCTCTGCTATGTGGACTCCGATCATCCAAAAGATCAAAAATAAAATCCACTCTTTGGGCTTAAAGTGGTTAAATCTTGCAGGGAAAATGACTGTCATCCATTCCATGCTTTCCTCCTATCCAATCTACTCCAGCTCGATGATCCTTGCCCCCAAGAATGTCATCAACAATATATGTAAGGAAATCAGAAAATTTCTTTGGCAAGGAGGAAAGGTTCAGACAAAGAAATTCCACTTAGTTAAATGGGACACAGTCAAAAGGACAAAAAATAAAGGTGGATTAGGCATCAGGGACCCAGAGCAAATGAACAAATCTTTGGGAGCAAAACTGATCTGGAGGTTGGCTACATACAAGAAATAATAAGAAAAAATTACATCAAAAGACCCAGATCAAAAATCTTAGACAACATGTGGACAAGTAAGGGAACCTCATTCTGGTTGCTGTGCAAAGCCTCTCTCAACATAATTCAGTCTAATTACTCTTGGATCCCAGGTAATGGTAAAAAAAATCAATGTCTGGGATTGCGACATCCTAGGGCAGCCCCCCTGCTCCTCGCTTCCAGGTTTGACTATTCTCGCTGAATGGGCCTGTAGCTAGGGAATTCATACTCTCCATGATCTCTCATTGTGGGATTTGTCGGGGTGCTAGATAGGATGGAAAGAACTTCACCCCTAGCCCATTTTGAAGAAGCCACAACCCTCTTTCTCTCATCCCCGCATGGCTTGTCTCCATCTCGAGAATCAGCAAGAGATCGCATTGGTTGGGGTAAAACTGGTCAGTACACGGTCAAAGAGGGATACACGAGACTCTCCTTGGAGCCGGAAGCAAATGAATGACTATGGTGGAAGGTTTGGCACCCAGACAGCATCCCAAAAGTAAACTCTTTCATTTGGATCCTGATGCATAATAAACTTCTCACGGCTGAGAACCTCAGGAAGAGAGGGATAGCAGGACCCTCCCGGTGTGCTCTTTGCAATACAGAAGAGGAAACCTCAAATCACATTTTTCTTCAGTGTAGAGTTTCCCTAAAAATTTGGTAGTGTGTTCTCCCTACGGGCTTTCACTTCAGTCCCCCAGGCTCTGTGGTTCAGCTTCTTGAGGATTGGTCTAAACAATTCCCTGGCTCTCTCATTAAAAAACCGATCCTTGGTTTCCTTTGGAACTCTATCCCCAAGAATATCTGCTGGAAACTATGGATAGCCAGGAACAAATCTATCTTCAAAGATCAAAAAGTCGTTCCAACTCGTATAGTTTCTAAAATGGTAGGAATGATAGCTAAAAAGTTCACCTCGAATGATATCAGTTTTCCTGATGCTGAGCACATCTCAGAGCCATATGCAACATGGTGCAAGATATTTTTAAAAGAAAGGATCCCCCTTTAGTACAAATCTCTAAACAAAATAACAAAGTAGCCCTCCAGCTCTCTTCCTTGGGAAATAAGAAAAAACAATAACGATTTCAAGGTCTAGTTGAGGGAAAGAAATTCCTATGCTTTCTTCTTTGATGGTGCCTCAAAGGGAAACCAAGGGGTGGCAGGTGCAGGGGGATCCTTTTGGATCCTAGAGGACATGTTGAACAAACCTTCACTTGGGGCCTTGGCTATAGGACCAATAATGAGGCCAAGTGGTTGGCTCTCTTTCAGGGAATGAAAATTCTAACCAACAAAGACCCCTCCAGGATTGCGATTTTTGGAGATTCTCAACACGTCATATATAAAATGATTAATGGATATACTACGGGCTCTATAAAGTGTCGTCGTCTGCATGACAAAATCACTCCTCTCTTATCTAAGCACTATGAATTTTATCACATCCTTCGCATAAATAATGTTGTTGTTGACGTTTTGGCTAATACGGGGGCCTCCTTACCTCAAGGTCAATTTTGTCTAAATGGCCAAATCCCACACCCCAAACCCATTCCTTAATGAATTCATGGGATGAAAGTTTATACCTCCATCACATAGATCTCACCTCCAAGGATCTCACTTGAAAAATATTATATAGTAACAATGTATGTTTTGTAGTAGACTACCTAATTCGGGTTGACAAGTATCAAGTCAAGTGTTTCTTATTAATCCTACATGATATCTACTTTGAAGCTTAGATTGGAGTTTGAATAACTTGATCATGTTAAAATTGTGTGGATTCGGTTGAATCTTTGATTTCAAATAAGTTTAGATCATTGTTTTAATATAGTTTATATGGTAAGATTTGGTTCTTATATCAAAGGTATGAAGTTTAGTAACAACCCAAGCAAATGGATGTATATTGCAAGGGTTTACTTGTGTAATCTTAGGATCTTAATGCATGTAAGAATTTTACATTTACATTTGAAAAAAAATCTATTTTATAGTAAAAATTATTAATACAAATTGTAACAAATTAATATATATTGTTTTTCTCTATATAAGAAACAACTACACTACATTCAATGCATTCCATTGTCATTTGAAAATTACATATTTGGATATACTTAAAATTACTATTATATAATTAGGAAATAGTAAAATATACAAACTTGAAAAAATGAATACAATAACAATTTTTTGAAGTAGACTACCTGATCTGGATTGACAAGTATCAAATCAATCATTTCTTATTAATCCAACTTGGCAGTTACTTTGAATCTTAGATTGGAGTTTGAATAACTTGATTTTCTTAAACTCATCTATAGTCATGGAATTTGTGAAAACAAGCATATGACATGTGCATGTCCAAAAGTAATAAGACTTACTCATCCATTAAGCCAATGTGCATGATGAATAAAGTATTGGCCATAACCTAAATCACATGGAAAACGGACCACATTTTCCCCTAGGATAAAAGACAACTAAAACACACCACTTTTTGGCTAGTTTGTGATAAAATTTGGTCCCTTCTCCTAGACTAAATACCTTATTTTAAAACTACCCAAATCGCCTAAATTGCGATTTGAACACTGCAACTTGTGATTTCATTAATAATTTATTTGCCATATTTCAACGGGATGGGGGAATTTTGGTTAACACTTATACTACTCCTCACATTTTACTTATACATGTGTAAATGAATCCAAACATGTTTTTCCATCTACGTTCTTTTTTCTATAGCTTTCGTCTGATAGTAACACCTATTAGCAATGCACATACATTCGTCTTTCTATAGCTTCCATCTCATAGAAACACCTATTGACAACATCGGGGACATTGCCACCTCATGGCTCTTGTTAAATATATAATGGCACACACCTCCTTTTAAAATGTACCATGGGTAGTAAACTAGGACCTCTTAAGATACAAGAAACCCATGTATAATAAAATTGGTAATTTTATTTTCATTAAAACTTTAATCTTAATCTCTATTTAATTTAATAAAGAATATATGTTTAATATTTGGTTTTTAATTTAAATTGGATGGATTATTTTTTAGTAATGATCTCTCATTCTCACTCCACTCAGCCAAGAAAACCATTAAAAAACAACCACAACAACTTAATCCAACCAGCATAATTTCTCCATAAGAGGGCGCAAAATAATTACTATAAGCTAGGATTGTTTGGCTGGGAATCCAAATAATTCCCATCAATCTGTTATCATATGAAAGATAGTTGTTGTTTATAGGGAACCTTTAAAAACCATTCATCGTCAAATGGAAAATAATTCTTAGGGAAAGGGGTGTTGTGCCAGAGGAGGTAAAACCTGAGGTAACATGTTTTTGTTTTCTCAGAGGGGCTATCCACCACCTATTTAAAAGAGGCAAAACAATACCATTTGAGGGTTAACTTCTTTCCCCCCACTTGACGAAGGTTTTTAGTGTCCAAAACATAGGATATCTACCCTATATGTTACTCTCATGGAATGATAACAATAATTGGATTGGATTTTGTTGGTTGTTGGTATCACTCCTAGTGCCCATCGTTATAACCGATCATTTATTACCTTTGTGGGTTGACGTCTTTGATGAGTTCACAACCTTTAACACAAGAGCCATTGGAAGATCCATCTACTATTTGAGTGGAAGGACGCTAGGTAATAGGGATCCATTTACATTTTATTTTGTGGATACCTTACATGATAAATTTTTGAAATATAAGTATATACATATGGGAAAAAAATACAATTGCGACATGGCAAGAGATGTCGAGGAAAAATCAAAGGATATAAGATATTATATAATGATATCTAAAATGTAACTATGAAGAGATTGAATGCAAGTGAAAAGTGTATTTGACTTCAAATGGAATGGCTATCAAAAGAGAATAAAATTTGAAACATGACCCCAAGTGGAACTAGAATGGATCCATTGTAGCATTGAGAGTTCTAGGAAGTCTATATTAAATTACTTTTGGGGAAATATTGACTCAGGGAAGGAAACAATATAAGAGAAAATTGAATTATTATTACTATATGAATTAAAATTACAAGCGACATCATTTTGGGATTGGATAGAATTGCTCAAGGTAAGTGGAACAACAAGACTATGTGAGCAATATACGTGCACATGGAACTCAAATTTAGGAAAATATTGATGCATAGTCAAATTGGCCTTGAGGATAGTTGAATACAACAGTGCTACCTAATTGATTATGTAACATGAAGTTTTTTGATGTAATCCATGGAGTCATAAGAACCCCCTCAACTATATTTAAATACCATAAACCATCTTACATTTTCTTGTGATGTATGTATGCATTTAAAATAGTCATAGGTGAGACCATAGTCTCTGAATGCTTCTTATATCGATTCTATTTTTTTTCTTAAATTGAATGACATTCCTTTATTTGGTCAGAGTTGAACCTTAAAAAATTCAATTGGACATGCAAGGATCGATCTTGATCAGTTGTCACTGGACCATGTTTCCTGACACGCATCTTCAAGAGTAATTGGGAGTTGCATTGGGTTTATAAGAGATGGATCTTGTTTAGAAGAACTTATGGATTCTGTTGCAGGAGAAGAGTTCAGGAACTTGAGTCTTGTTTGAACAATTAGAGAGTATGTTAGCAACATTATCAAGTTGCATTTTGAACAACGCTCAGTTATTACACAAGCTCAAATCCTACATGGATTGATAAAACATAAAATACTGGAATATGCCACAAACATATTAGGTTTTAAATATGCTAAAGGTAAAAGTGAACATGACAACCTGGCAGAAAATGTCACAAAAGAGGGCACATGAAACCCTAGCAGAAAATGCCACAAAAGTGTTATCTTCATTTGGAAAATCAAGTAAACATGGTATCCGAGCTACTCATAGGGAAATTACAACTGTTGTTATGGTACAACAAACTCAAGAAATTGAATAGTGGAAACAATGTCAAAATTGCTCCATGTTTCAAGAAAAGCATTACACAAATATATTAAATTTAGGGTTCATGTAGATGAAAATAATGAATTTTCTTGTTGGGATATTATTTACAGGCAACCCTATCGAGATAAGATTTTTGAATTCATTAGAGAGAAGGTGGTAGAGTTTTGGGAAAACCATTCTTGTGCTATATGATATTGAAAGCATGTCGTGTAGCAACGTTTATCTAGAGGGATTTATGTTTAGCATTGTAATCATGTTATGTGGATGACAGGAGTTGCATTGTTTGAGGAATTTGAAGATGCCAATCCTAGTGTTGATATCTCAATCAACATGTTTGACAAGCTAAAACCATGGTATATTAGGCCGAACATAATTCTTGGCATGTTTTCTTGTTGATACCATGTTGAATTTCAACTATATTATGACACATTTATAGAATTTTGCAAAAGGAACTGGTAGGGATAAAACCTCCTCCCATGGTGCGAGATTTTTTTTTTACTATACTGTGCAAAAGGAATTGTAATGATGTGTTTTTCAATAAAAGATGTGTAGGTGGAAGAAGATGCCCTGAATGTGGTAATTTGGCATTGTTCCATAGACATTTCACATTTGATCCAACACACTCTAGATTGTTCGATATCACAGTTACGTAGAAGAGATATGAGTGTGTTATTGTTGGAGGGACCATTCAATCCCTAGCGGCCATCATTAACTTAGTTAACTAATAGCAGTTGGAGTTGATGTGTAACTGATCCAACCATACATTTGTTATATCAAATAACTATTTCAAGATCAATGGGTACATTTGAATGCATTCGACTCGTATTTTCTATCTTAATGGTTATTGTGTATACTTAATATTTTATTGAATGTTTGTGTAATCTCGTTGCTTACAACAATGGTGCCGTTGTCACTCCCATCTGGTCTGGGTGACAGCAACAATATATGGAGCAACAGTTTGAACCTGGGCGTGAGGATGAGGACGTCAAGAAAACTGTAGAAAAAGTAAATATTGCTTATGCATGGTGACCCTAAGAAAGTATAGCACTGCTAAAGAAATTTGTCATGTACTCCCATCAATCTATAATATGCCCATGGAATGAAGAAGGATATTGTGTATCAGTGAAGATTCTCATGGATAATGATCACATATATGATTTATGTAGTGTTGCTAGAAGACAAAGATCATACTGAATTTAAATAGAACTTGTATTTCTGTGGAAGTTAAGACACAAGAATTTTTTAAAGGTCTCTTGTCTGCAACTTCTACTGTATGTTTCTTTTTTTGCTTAAGCTCGTTATAGGATTTTTAAGAATTCTTGCACGACAAATTGTTTTTCAATTATAATACTGCTCGTCATTGTTTGTTATCATGAAATAATTCTACCTGCAAGAATCATGCACCATATTGTAGTGGGGATTTCTCCCCTACTACGTGCAAAAGCACCAACCTAATTAGCTCGTCCAGAGCATAAGGTAGAGTTCAATGATAACAAAAGAAACAAGACAATAACAACAAATATGTTTTGGGTTTTTCACATATATACACTAATTAATGCATAAAATAAAATCAAGATACCCCTTTTTGAAAATGGGCCATCGTAGCCATCCCTAGAAGTGGTTTCGCAGATCCACGGTTTGGGTCTCTAGCCTCTTCCACAACTTGTTGTCAGATGGGGGGAATGGATCCAAATGGGTACGGAGTAAACTCAACGTACACAGTGGGAAAATGGTGTGGTGAAATATGGCAGGAAAAGTATGTATGTGGGATAATGGCAAAAGGTTATCAAAAGTGATAGAAGGTGACAAAAAGTGTTTGGGGGAGTCCTTCATAATGTATTTATAGTATCATCTTAGGGTTTTTTACCCATGGTATTTATCTATGGTATTTTGACCCATTCTCATTTTTAGGGTTTTTGACCCTTTTTGGGAGAAAGTGGGGATAAATCATAATAAATGATCACCATCCCTTCATTTATGGGAAGGAATAATGATGTTTTAGACCATTTTTATTGGAAATACAATTGTGAAGGTCAAAATGTAAGGAATAATGGTTGAAATATGATGTATGGATATGGTTTAGACCATGGAGATCTAGGTGAACACTTTTTTGTGTCAACAGGTTCCCCCCTTGATGTGTGAGGAAAAGAGCTCATCATATGGCCGATAGACATCATAGGATCATGGGAAAATGGTGACAATAGTGGATAGACTAGAGAGGACCACGAAGGAGTGGAGCTTCTTTGTTCGAACTATGGTTGCTTTTGGTTTTGTATTACTTCTCAAAAATGGATGAGATACATATCATGTATGACATGTATATGGACGAGGTGAGCATACCCATGCTCCTAACAATGTCAAAAGAATAAATAATGGGGATCAAGGCTCAAAACATGGGAGCCGATCAATACATATACAAATGGTGATACATAACGATGGTCTCAATGGGAGGCTGAATACAATGATGATTTGAAGAATTGACACATAGGAACAAATCCATTCTCATGGAATGCAATATCATCACAACTGGTTCTCTGCTTGATCTGTAAGTGTGCATAACTGGATAGACTCAATGACAGAGAGTCAGAATCTCAGAGGTACAAAATGATATAGCAAGTAACTGGAGATACACGAAAGGATTACAGTGAGGGGCTTTCGAACACTGTCACCAATGCAACCCAAAAATCACAAAGGACATGATACTGTATGGGTTCCATAGATAGACTCACCAATGTGCTAGATTCAGGTGACAATCGGGGTCTTCGACCAAATAATGAACGGATGAATACCTTGTACAAATCTCAACGGTGCGATGATGTAACTAGAGTCGAGAACGTCAGACACAACCAACCTGAAAAGAACTAATGAATCCTTTCAAGTGGTCCAAGGAATTCATCAATGATGTGGATGAAAGCAAAATACAGGGAGCTCTAAGTCTATCCTCTGGAATAGATGTGTTGGCGTCAACAGAGGGATACCTACAACTAACAAGGCATTAATGTTTCCTTTATTAGAAGCATGAGGGGGATAAACAAAGGCGTGGAACAATCATGGGACTGACACACTGAATGGGGGATAGGGGTAGGGGAGTACGGGGGACTCAAACTTCCTTTTTTAAGAGTGTGATGGTAGGGATGACCTGGAAGCAAAAGGATAAAAGTGTACAAAGGAGAGCTCTACGAACTTTTGGGGAAAGGAGACTTCTTGACCATAGCTAGTCCAACCAGGTTGGAAAAGGTTAAACCTATACTAACTGGATGGTCATTCAAATAATTTTACGAGCATGAATGAAACCAAGTTTGCTCGGCAATCTTTTCTTGATGCGAGGGCTAGAAAAGAGCTCAAATACAACCCATAATGAGATTTTTCATAAATTACAGTCCCAATGTCTGAGAAATCATAAAATACACGAAGGAAAACATTCCTATCTAGAAGGTGCTAGGGTGGTCCTTTTCTTTTAAGAGTCCATGGAGTCCGAAAAAGGAGATAAACGAGGCCACATAGATGCCCTTTCAAATACTTTAACGATATTGAAAGGAAGCAAGCATGCTCGATTATAATATTTTCATTCTTTTAGGAGTCAGAAAAGAGCTTAACAGAAACTATGTAATGGTCAGTCGGGAAAGGAGGAAGTGTTTGATGTGCCAAAGGTGGCGAGTGTTAGGAGCATGGCTGATATAAATAACATAGGAACATTGATGGGGCCTCCTTGCGAGATGATGGATGGCAATAAAATAAGGCCAACTATGCAGTATGGATGGAGTGGAAAGATTGTGAGCATGCCAATACATACAAGGGATGATTCACGTGGTGGCATGCAAATCGAGGTGAATTCAGGAAATGTCTTGAAGAAAATAGGGAGGGAGGCAGTCTAGTAGGTTGTTTCTTCACCCGAGAGATTTTTGCATAATGGTGGAAGCTTCCCATCCTTATACAAGACTATCCATACATGAGCATGGACTACCAGGGAGATCTAGAGAGGCCTCGACCTCTAGGATAGGTTTGGGGACTTGACGGTATGCTAGCATAGTGGTAGCTAGATCAAAAATGGGATAGATATTGACAACATGTTGTGTGCATGTGCAGACATGGGACCGTACCCTTCACTAGGGTACCAAAGGCGTAGGAGTGGGGTGGAGGGGTTATATCCACCCACTCACATGCAGAGGATGCGATGGCGTACTACAATGGACTCACTACAGCTGAACATGGAGCGACTACTGGAGGGGGTCACCGAATCATGGTAAAAACGACGTAAAACAAGAAAGAAAAACTATGCTACAAGGGTATACATGGTAAGTGGCTTTAGGAATAGAACCTCTTGAGGTAGAGCCCATTGCGAGGATTCTTCAATAGGAAACCGTCATTGTTGGAAAGGATATATGCCCCCTTGTTGATACCTCAATGGATGACATAAGGGCTATACCACATGGATTCAAACTTCCCTTTTCCAGTCTTATCATGGACTTGGGCATAAATGACGATAAGGCCCCCCTCGCTAAAGGTGTGTGGGTGGATGTGGGAGTCATAATGGTACTTCGACCGAGTCTTAGTTGCTTCAATCATGGACGATGTTACTGATTGGTTTTCTCAAGCATAACAAGGAGTTCTTCTAATCGTGAAGTACCAGGTAGAAGTTCGATGGCAAGGGGTGGTGATGGAGTCTAGAATTCATGGGAAGTACCGACTCCACACCGCGGACTAAGTGAAATGGGGTAAAAATGATGGTGGGTTCAATGATATCTCTGTCATCATGAAAGTGGTGTCAGGATAGATCAGGTGGATCTTCCATGGTCGAGGACGGGACATGACTATTGGAAGTAGAGATAATGTAAATGGTGTTACTGGTATCTGAGGAAGAAGACTGAGGGTGGATATCCTCAAGGACGATAACATCAGATTCACGGGAGTGTTTTCGAAGGTCACTAAGGAGTGATAGATACTCAAGAAAGTATGGGAAATAGTGAGAATAGTGACCATAGAGGCCACAAACTACACAAGGATGGTTGATTCACAATGGCTTGTTCTTAACCACATGTGGTTCTGGTACATTGACTACAGGGAAGTCGTCAGTCTCAACCATAGTATCCATGTGAGTGCAAATAATAGGTAACTCTAAACAGTTTGTGTCGCGTGACCTTGGACTTTGCACAACGCACATGTAGGAGACGGGCGTGACTCTGTCATGGCTTTGGGAATATTTCCCCCATTATTCTTGAGAGGAGGAAGGGAAGGAGTAGAGATAGGAGCAGTATTTGGTGTAAAAGGAGATGGGTGCAACATCATCTTAATCAGTTGGATGGGAGTCAACATGACCTATGGGATCAAGGGAAGAGTAGGGGGATCAAGGTACTACATGAGGATACCCAAAGTAAAACCAAGAATGTTGAGAGTATCCATGACTGGATTTCTCACAATACCAAATGGTGGAAAAAGGAATGGAATTGTGTGGATGGAGAATGAAACCCAATAGTTCCCCAAGGGCTGAGGTTGTGGTTGTGACTAAGGTTGCGAGGTGGTTGGAACATTACCAGATGTGGCAATGCATAAATTTGATATGTCATTCGATGAAGGAGAAGGTGGTAAGAACAAAAAGGCGTCTGTCAATGGAGCATTGGAAAATAAGCACGGGACAACAACTGAAAAGGAAGGAATAGAAACACTTTCGATGGTAGTTTCGATGGCAGTTTCTGGTCCCTTAGGATCATAGTACGTCAACTGTCAATTGTCACAATATTCTTGTCATGAGGGAACATCAAGAGTTGAAAGACAGTAGAGGAAACGACTTGCATTACATACATATAACTGTGTCCTAGTAGGAGGTTGTAATCAAGTTGGGAGTTAACAACCTCAATCTCAATCAACATTGTTTTTCTGGATAACTCAATGGGGACATTTGTGAGAGCTCCTTGTGGTTGAGCAACATGACCATCGTAGACGCGAAGGGCTGTGATGGAAGGTTGAAGAGTTGGGGATCCAATTTTCTGTCAAACAAAGGTTGACATAACAGAGGTGGACTCTCCGTCATCAACAATGCACCGATGAATAACCAAATTCGGAATAATGATCGATGGATTACAAAACTTTACTAAGCAACTACTCGTGGAAGTTTTGATATACAACATTGCGGCGACCAAATATATAAGGGAACCGTCGTTGTTATTGGCTTATGATGACACATTAACGATACATAAGAGACCATATCATCAATGTCTAGAGGAACCTGTCAATTTTAGCAGTCGAAGAAGGAATAATTTGGTCTATTTCATCATTGAGTGGGCCAAGGGTAAACCTTTTTTAACATGATCTTACGATTCATTTCATTAAAATTTTTTGGTTGCGTCATTGATGGAGTCATTAGCTAGTTTCACTACATAATTCTATAAAAAATTTATAGGCTCATAGCCTATCTATCAATACCACACAACTCCCACTGTGATGCATCCAGACTGATGGAAACATGTAATACATTTTTTTGTCATACAATCGACTTTCATCTCCATAGAGAGGTTAAATGTTTCATAGAGAGGTCAAATTTTGCATAGAGAGGCCGCACAGAGTTCATTATTGCAAGAACATTGTTATGCACTCTCGAATTGCATCATCAATGATTATATAGGTTGTGGGTGATAGTCGATCATCCCATCACCGAAAATATGTGACTCAACCAACATTTGAGACAGTATGACCTCAACTAGAATGTTGTTTACCAATACAAGTGACCAACTAGTGCTTTGACAGTTTGTTCATCGATGTGAAAATTGATGCCAAATAATCGTAATCTTAAAACTTGGTTGGTAAAGTTGAATCTAAAGATCCAATTTTTTATATTATTTTAAATGATGTAAATATGGCCAGTTATTTAATGCTGACAGATGCACCTAAAAGTTAATTTTATTTCACCTTGAAGTTTATCATTGTGTAATATCCCAAAAATATGAATGCATGGTCGAAATCTATTTGGTTGAAAAATATTGGTCAATGGCTAGGAGGTCAAGCCCTATTTTTAGTCCTTCGTCTATTATGGTCGATATAATTATTTTGGTCGAATCCTCATATTATGGTCGAGTCATTTAAGTCAAGTCCATTAAATGTGATTGAATGTTGATAAGCCATGAAGTCAAGTCCATATTGGGTCAATTGAATAATCTCTAATCATAACTGACTCTGACTTAAAGTTTTGAATTCATGAGGGTGTGAAATGTGAGTCTCTATTTAGGAAGGCGATCCCCCAAATATTGTAAACCAAGTTGGTCTATATAGGACCTTGTCAGTTGAGTCAAGGAAATTCCATCGAGTTAATTGAGTTGGCCACGACCATGATCAGGCACGTTAGTAGTAAGCACAACATATTCCAAGCATCATATATCCTCATGAGAGATGACGATGTCAAAGAATACATTCAAGGAGAAGATATCCTACACCACACAAATAGAATTTAATGACCAAATGATGACACAAGAACAACTAAATAGATCATGCTCCCCGATACAGAAATGCAGAAGCACTTCCTTGATGGTGATTGTGAAATTTGAAGACAAAGAAAGGGTGTAGAGAGAAGAGCCAAAATACCTTTGTTTTGGTCCGTTGAAGATGAGTCCAACTAGTTGAGCAAAGGGTGAGGATTTACCGATTTTTACCCAATTGAAGGAAAATACTAAAGAATTGTACATCTTGGTTGTTTTCTACATACTTGTTTTCTTCGGGAAGAAAACGAGTTTCGAGGTGGGGGAGATGTTGTAGGGACCATTTGAGCCCTAACTTCCATCAATAACTTAGTTAACTAATAGAAGTTGGAGTTGGTGTGTAACCACTCCAAACATATCTTTGTTTTATAAAATAACTATCCCAAGATCACATAAGACAGTTAAATGCATTTGACTCATATTTTTATCTTAATGATTATTGTGTATTCTTAGTAACTGCTTAAATGCTTGTGTAATATTGTTGATTACAACAGTGACCATGGATGCATCTCCTTCTTCAACCACACCATTTAAAAGGATTTACTTGATTGATAGCAAAATTCCTATTCCAAATTTCATGGAGAAGTTCCAAAATCATATTTATAAATAAATCAAACACTCTCGTGGGTCTAGGTAGAAAGTTGTTGAGTTCAAGCATTATGATGACATGTTTGATTTGAGCACAATCTTATCAGTGGTATACTTCACTAAGAACTACACATTAATTACTCCCCAAATTGAGATATAGAGTAAGTATTAGCACTCTGACCAAGTGTCAGTATCCGTACATGTTTTGCATACATGTTCAAGCCATCATTGATGACAAGGATAGAGGTCTTCAATCACACAAAGTAATTAAAGAGTACCATTTTTATGTGAGTGATGATCAAAACCATGACACATTATTTGGTGAAAACTGCTTTGGGTTGATTTATGACTCATTCAAAAAGAATCGGGTGTCATTACAGAACATTGGATTTGGTCAGATGGGTGTGTAGGGCGGTGTTGGAATATTCAACCCATCTAGACATTAGCCTTAGTCATTTATTTGATTTCCTAGTGGTTACACCATTATTAGTTGACCACCTAGTGTATAGTTCTAAGTATTCTAATCACTCTAGGATATTATTTTGTCATTATTAGTATCATTATCTTCAAATGCTCCCTCTTCCTTGTTCTTAGGAGTTAATGCATCCTCGTGCATGATTTTAGGCCCACTTGAGTCATTTCCTATAATTTAGGAGCCTACCTTTAGTTAAATAGACTTGATTTAATCACCTGAGTTAGTATGAGCTTCGATGACCACTAACACTCAACTGGACACCTATTATGTGCCCTTCATCATTAGTTATCATCAATTAACTATCTAATGTGCCTTCTTGGTCCATCTATTGTCAGTTGCACTCAGTTAACTGATTTACTTCAGGAGTTATGATTGGAAATTATGACTAATTATCGTTTCTAAGCTATCTAATCCTTTCACATGTGTGGAAATCAACTGCCACTTTAGGCTCACAAATTTCTCCCTTCGATATGTATTATAAATGTAACGTTATTGGTGAATACTAATGAGCTGGAGCTTATACAAATTGAGTTTTCTCTGTTGTAATTCTTCTGAGGTTACATTTAATTCAATATCTAATTGTGCAAATTATTATATGGTATCCGAGATTTCGGGTTGATCATAGCTCATTTAGAATCAATTAACCTTCGTTTCAGATCTTCAGAGTGTTTGTTTTGTAGGAATGTTAGCTGCAAAATTTATAAATCGTAGCCAACTTTGAAGAGGTTACATAACCTCTTAAGATCAAATTAAAGGGCCTACCATATCTTGTTTAAAAGGTATTAATGTGATCTAAAGTGGGTTTCCACATAATTCCATTTAAGTTTTTGCTTTGAAAGATATGTTTAGTTGAATATCGCACATTTTCAACATATCATGTCCATACGTACTCTATATTTCGGCTAGATATTTCTCACTCCAGATACTAAGATAGGTCAAACTCTATATATGATTTGAAATATCTCTTTGATACCTCAAATGGGTCAGCTTTGACGGAATTTGATTTCGTTGCTTGTAGAGGAAGTTGTGATTGAATAAGAAACAAGACATCAACAATGTTTTTGAATTTGAGCTTACATGCATGATTTGATTTACATGAGCTTCTTGAATTCAAAATTTTTCTTGAATTTGAAGAACAAATTATGGCATAAATATGAATAAATTATACAGTTTGAATTGTTGAAACTCTCCTTGTAGTGACTCCTTCTTTCGTCGTGGCTTCTCATGAACCTGATATACAAGAAGAATAAATTCAAACTGCTCATGTTGAATAAGAACTTAGCTTGGAAGCAATATCAACACAATTTAGAATTGTTTAAAGTCTCCTTGTAGTGTCTTATTCTTCCTCTATTGATTCTCATGAAGTTTATATACATGAAGAAGACATTCAGACTACTTGTGTTTATGAAGAACTCAGCTCGGTAGCAATCTCAACACAGTTTCAAATTGTTGAAAGTCTCCTTATAGTGACTCCTTATTCCTTTTTGGATTCCCATGAAGCTGATATACACGAAGAAGACATTTGGAATACTCTTGTTGATGAAATAATTAGCCATCTCCATATCCCTCTATTCTCAAATCGCTCTGCTATTTTGAATCTAGAAGATAATAATTTAGTTTTTCTTGATCCTGTGCATACTTCATTGGATGATGGAGCACTATTTTATCGATGTGATGTTTTGGAGGCTAGATCAAAGTTTGTAATTGATGGTTGTGCCCTCACTCTCACTGTATCATTTCTTCCTATGTATTCCTTTATGTTGACTAGCTTAGTTCAATCAAGATTTACTGAATATGGACGACACAACCATGCACTTAGAGTTGGTTATACTTTATTTTGATCACATCTTGGTTCAAATTTCATGGTTCTAGCATCTCAAGTCTCATTTGCACTAGTTATTAGGAATTTCAATTCTAGTGAGAACCTTCATTTGCATGTAGACTATGCAGAGATCCAACACATGATCCAAACATGGGAACAAAAACCTCTTATTCCCAAGAAGTATATCCCTCCATATTAGGAATTTAAATGAGGATACATATAATTAATACTAAGAGAACACAAATCCGCATAGCAACACATTTAATATAGGAACACAATGTTTACGTGAAAACCCAAAACCAGGAAATATCACCATAATAGATCTATTATCTCCCTTGACCTAAATAGACCAAATCGACCCAAGTTGACCTAGCCACCTCTCACCTCTACGCTACATTACAATTGAGCCTCCTCAATCCTTATAAAGGCGTATTTACATCCAATATCATGGGACAATACCATGGGAAAATACCATTGGCCACCAAATACCATGGGCCCAAAAACATGTGTTAGACCTAAACCACCTTTTCATTAACATTCATATAAAAAGAATCCATCTGCCAGATTACATGGGTTGCCAGTTGTTGTAACCCCCAATTCTCTAGGAATTCTATTCACATACATGGTTCATCAATATTGGTCTCACAATTGAGATTAAACCATCTCACATTTCTCACAGAATCGAAGACTCAACCTCTCTGATCCACATCAAGCTAAGCTACAAGTACACCTGCCACCCTCGTATCTACCCAGTGGTTCATTCTACACTTGATGCAACCTACGTTCTCTACGCATAAGAGGGATAATGTGTGCTTCTGGCACCAAATGACATTACATTTTAATTAGGAACCCAAAAATATTGCTAGGGTGTAGGGTATCGCCGAACATGCACCCCGCAATTAATTCAAAAAACAGGTAAAAAAAATATCTAATACTACACATAGCAGCACCAACAAGGACAACCACACCAAACCATAGCTATGATACAAATTATTAGTATTTTAAATGAGCATACATATAATTAATACCGAGATAACACAAATCCACATAGCAGCACATTTAAGATAGACACACAATTTTTATATGAAAACCCAAAACCAGGAAAACCACCATAATAGATCTATTATCTCCCTTGACCTAAACCAATTGAGCTAGCTACCACTCACCTCCATGCCACATTATAGTGGAGCCTCCTCAATCCTTATAAATGCTTCTTTACATGCAATACCATGGGACAATACCATGGGCCACCAAATACCATTAGCCACCAATACCATGGAGGCCCAAAAACATGTTCTAGACCTAAACCACCTGTGACTCATTCCCGATTCAAGGTTATCCATAACACTCTATACATATATTCAAGTTCACACCTACTTGGATTTGGAGCAGTTTATTTCTGGTGTATCTCATGTCCATTTTTTAGGAAGGATTTTCCCAATGTGGTTTTTCCTTTTTCCTCAGTTTACATGGATGAATAATGTAAAGGGTTACCTTAGAATTTGTTGTTGGGCTCCAATTTTTCTTTTTCCTCACATAAGTTAGGCTTAAGGGGGGAGTGTTGGAATATTCATCCCATCTAGACATCACCCTTAATCATTTATTTGATTTCCTAGTGCTTAGACCATTACCAGTTGACCACCTAGTGTATAGTCCTAAGTATTCTAATCACTCCAGATATTATTTTGTCATTATCAGACTCATTATCCTCAGATGTGCCCTCTTACTTGTTTTTAGGAGTTAATGCGCCCTCATGCATGATTTTAGGCCCAATTGAGTTAGTTCCTATCATTTAGGATCCTACCTTCAATTAACTAGCCTTGATTTCATCACTTGAGTTAGTGTGAGCTCCGATGACCACTAACACTCAACTTAAAAAATATTATGCAACCTCCATCAATAGTTATCATCAGTTAACTAGCTAATGTTCCTTCTTGGTCCATCTTATATCAGCTACACTTAGATAACTGATTTGCTTCAGGAGTTATGACTGGTAATTATGTCCAGTGATGGTTTCTATGCTATATAATCCTGCCACATGTGTGGATTTCAACTGCCTCTTTAGGCTCACGAATCTCTCCCTTGGTGATCTTTTATAAATGTAACCTTATTTGCTGTAATTCTTGTGAGGTTACATTTGATTCAAGGTCTTACATGTCTTCTTGGTATAGACATGTTCAAGCGAGCATTGATGGCATGGATAACAGTCTTCAATCATGCAATGTGATTAAAGAGTACCATTTTTATGTGAGTGATAATCACAACCATGACACATTATTCGTTCAACACTGCTTTAGTTTGATTTATGACTCATTTAGAAACAATGGGGTGTCATTTATAGAACATTGGATCTGGTCAAATGGGTGTGCAGGGCAATTCAAATCAACATGCTCTTTTTATTGGTTAAGTTGCCTTCATAAAGAGACAAGAATTAGACATACTTGGATTTTTTTAAAGAGGGCACGAAAAGGGAGAGCATAATGGTGTAGGTGCTTGTGTGAAATGGGCACTTTGAAGGTACCATATGAGTCATGGAGCAACCCGACTTGAATCATCTACATAAGTAGTTGACTAGTGCACATTGCATTTGGGACATGAAGGTCACAAAGAAGCAAGGTCAGTGCATAGGTAAGACACTATGGTGTGTAATTGAAGTTCACATTTTGAATGTTCTTTGAAACATTGTCTTAGTTGAAAAATTATATATTTGATACATTTATTTCGATGCAAGTTCTTTTGGAATGTTTCATTGACAATGCAAATAGATCCATTCCTTGGAAATGTGATACAATACTTGGGAGGAGGTAATTACAGTTCATTTAGAGTAAGAAATGGATGACATATTTTCCTTAGAAATGAGAAAATATATGTGTTTTGCAACGTCTTCGTTGATGTAGATGGATGCGAGTTTGATAAGTGCCAAAATGTTGGACATGTGAAACAATGGAAATATGTTCGTCTTAACCTGAAGGGTCTTCATCCAATTCCAAGACAGAAAGAGAGGCACAGTGAAGATGATGTGGTATAATTAGATCATGATTGAGTTTCTGATGTTGTTATGGAAGGTACAAAACTAAACATTAACCATAGTTTACTCATTATATACATCACATGATTTTATTTAGAATATTCTATTGAATGGTCAAACTTCCAAACTTGTACTTGATTGTATATACATTTTATTAACAAATGTAATTTTTGTGGCAAGTGATATATTTTTTTTCATTGCACCCCCGAGCAATGAAGAGAACGTCACGTATTATTTAATGCAATGTACAAAAATTAAAAGCAGGTTGGTGCAACCCTATCGAGATGGTGATTTCATCTACCAAATTGGTGACTTGGCTGTCATTGGCCACTTTTTTTAAAAAGTGAAAAACAAGGAAACCATATTATTTACCAAAATTATATGCATGAGTATATATGTTGCTAGTATAGTCATTTGGTGGTGGAAACTCAAAAAAAAAACTCATGGAAATCAAGGTGAAGAGTGGTGAACCAAAGAGATGGAATATGACAAAAGTTGGACATGATCGTATTCTAGAGACTTGCATTCCTATAACTCAATGGCCAGAAGAATGATATTTAGACTATGATTTGTATTATTTTCAAACTATCCAATTCTGTATCAATATTTCACATCTTATCAATGGCCATATTATCTATCTCATTTTAATTGTAAATGAATTGTAGGTTGTAATTTGTACATGTCTAATTAATAATTTTTAAAAGATTAATTGTACAATTGTAATGTGTACATCTCTAATTAGTAATTTCTTAAAGAGTAACTGGACCATTGTAATTTGTAATTTGTAATTGTAATTACAATGGTAGATTGTATATTGTAATATCAACTCTAATTGTGACTTGTAGATCTTTTAATTTGTAATTTGTTCGATTGTAATTTGTAATTTTCATTTGTAACTATAATTGTAGATTGTAAATCATAAATTGTAACTCTAATTGTTATTGTTAATTGAAACTAGCATCATGATTTGTTTTCTTGAAATTTGTAAATATGATTAGATTGTAACTTGTAATCCTAATTGTGACTTGTAAATTGTAGATGACATCCTAAAATTTAAATGACAAGTGAGCATAAGATAAATAACATAACATTAAACATGAACATAAGATAAACCTATAACTTCTAAAAGTTAATTTGTAATTTATGACTTCTAATTATAACATCCATTCCTAGACTTGTAATTTCTAATTGTAAAATTGTAAAGTGTAAAGTGTACAATCGTAGACATAAACATGAACATGAAATAAAGTTAACATGTAGGTGCATAAACATAAACATACTTGATAAAGATAAATTTTCATAAACATAAATACCATACACACATCATATATCCATGAAGAAAAAATATGATATGAAAAAATACACTTGTATATGTATACATAAAAAAAACAGGCATATATGCATGCATAACAATACAAATAGTGAAACATGAACAAGTCTTGTCAAATATGTGGGTCAGGACCCTAGTGGTATTTGTGGTCATCCCTACCACCAATACCACATGGACCATGCCCTTGACGACACATAATCGAAAATGGTGTATAAATATGGGGACTGCAAAAATTAAAATTTTGCGCTCTGTAAGTTAGTTAGATTTTAGTACTTTAAATTAGGTAGATGACATATTTTTAAAATTTTATTTGCCAAACCTTTCATGACATAGATTGCTAGCTTCATTATCATGGGTGAGGAGAGTAGAGGGATTTTAGAAGTGCATGAAGTATGAGAACTTGTACACTTTAGAGCTATGATTAACAAAACATTTATCTATGACTCTACCATTCGAAACTTCAGTGATTTCAACATCATTGGGAGAGAATACAAACTTCTGAGGAGACCCAGTATAGTTCATATGATAAACTGATAAGAGATTGGTAGCAAGACCTGGGACATACAAAATATTATTTAAGGAACCATGGTCAAGATCTATTCTACCCTTCCCTTTACTTTCAGTTTCAGAATCATCTCCCAAAACATTTTTTGTACCACTCGAATCATCAAGAGAGGAGAAGGCATCCCTTATTGAAACCATGTGTCTCGAAGCTCTATAATCAATGATAAAAGAATAATATATTATAGTTCTTGCTATTATTGCATGAACTCTCTCCTTGTCTGTTAAATTTGTGAACCATTGATCTACAGAAAAATATGAAAGTTGTAGGAAGGGAATTATGAAGTAGAATAATCAAAGTGAATGTACACTGAAAAGGAAATTCATGCCACAAATTTCAGAGAAATCGGACAAGAATTGCTTAGATAATCACAAAATTAATCTTCATTCATTAATCAATAATACAATTATTATACAATAAATAGAATTCGAATAATGTGGATAGGATTCGAATCTACCAACTCAAGTTGACTTAATAGCTAACTCATTGTGTCTAAATCACTGCTGGAGCTCACTAGTCTAACTCCAGATGTCTAAATCAGTCTACAAATAGTTAACTGATGAGGTAGATGGGAAAAATATGCCACTCTCCTTGCATGCATGAAAAACTAGCGCTATGCTAACTGAAAGTGATCTAACTTATTGTAATTGGAGTTTAACTCAACATAACTACTTACCTACCACAACCATTTGATGGAGGCTACTGGTGTCACTCAGAGTGGGCTCCTATAATGTGGGGATTTCTCTCAAAGGCACATAAACTCATGCATGCACATGCAGTAAGTGGCAGATAACCTCTATGCGTGTCCCCAACACTCTAGTATAGTAATAATGTCTCCCTAACTTAGGAAAAATGAAAAAATAGACTATACTGGAAAAAGGAGGATTAATTAATCCTAACACCCCCCCTTAATTCTAACTGTGCACAACTTGGGCCCTGGAAATTAGGACAAAAGTAAACCATACAATCTAAATGAATAAAATATTGCTTAATAAACTAAGGAAAAATGGGAAAACCTCATGGGAAACACCCCCCCCCCCCCCCCCCCCCCCCCACCCCCCCAATAAGAAGGAATCAGGAAACAAGATATACTTAAGAGAAAAAATTATCTATTGGAAAAAACTTGTAAAAAAATTGTTGCAATCTGCAACACTATGGAGCAGTAATGCAGGATATTGGTTCTTTTTTGCATCAACATCCTGGGACTGTGCATGTGAACCTCTCAATATTATTTCGATATGATGAATGTTGCTTTTGTTTCTTCTTTTTGGAGGAGGAATGGAATGATCCATTGTGTTCTTCAGTGGGCAAAATTGTGGATCATTTACTATCATCAAGTAGCATCTTTCTCGAAGTTTGTCGCACCAGTCTATAGATAATGAAGTTGTATGAGAGAGTGCAATATGTTCATTTTGATACTGGGATCGTGTTCTTCTTCTGTCATTTGGATTCCCAGCACCATTCCCAGCTGCTTCAATGAGATTTTGGGCCCATTTAGGCTTAGGCCACTTATTTGGAATGGGAGCTTGATTTGGATATAGATTCTCATGAGGTACAGCCTCAATATCGAGATCATGTTGATCGTGTTCCTCATCATCTGAATATAAAACATGAGACAATATATCATCATCAAATGGAAATGGAAGAGTGTTTATACCTCCTTCTGCTTCGAATTGTGGTGGATCAAGCAATGTTTCTTCTTCAAACTGAAAACTGCGCTCTATGACGTACTTTCCTAGTTGCAAGTTCCATCAATTTATATGATTTTTCATCCTCGGTGTATCCCAGTAGTATATATTCTCTACTCTGGGCATGGAAGTCCTTTATCTTGTCCATAGGAATTATGGCCCAACCTTTGGAACTAAAAACTCTCAAGTGCGAGACATCAGGCTTATGCTCGAATAGTGCTTCGAAAGGAGTGGCCCCAATCACTTATTTGTGAGGCACTCTATTCTGAATGTATGAAGCATAAAGTTTACAACTTCATCCCAAAGAGAAGGAGGAACATTCTTTGCTTAGAGAAGACAAGTTTCCATATCCTTCAATGATCTACTTTTCCTCTCATCCACACCATTATGTTGTGGTGTGTATGGAGCTAAGTGTTCCATTCAAATCCCTTATAATTCATATAGCTGCTGAAAATCTCTTTTAACATACTCACCTCCATTATCAGATCTAATGGACTTGATCTTCTTTCTGAAGCTATTTTCAACCAAGGCTTTAAAAAATTTGAAAGTTTTGAATACCTATGATTTATGCTTCATAAAATATACCCAACAAAACCTTGAACAATCATCAATAAAAGTAAGGAAATACATGGATCCATTGATTGATGTTGTAGGAATTGGTCCTGAGACATTAGTGTGTATTATATCAAGTGTAGATGAATCTCTAGCTTCCTTCCCAACTTCATATCTATTCTTTGGATGCTTACCTACCAAGCAACTAGGACATACTCCATCTAATGTTTTGATGAGTGGAAAGCCCTCGAACATTTTTTCATTGTTAAGTTGCTAGATATATTTGAAATTGAGATGCCAAAATATCTCATGCCACAACTTGCTTGTGTTATTCGCATGATTCAATAAAGTTTTTGGATGTGAAGTAGGTAGGAAATGGGAGAACTCATATGCCTTTGAGGTATGATTAGAAAACCCTTTCGCTATGAGATTTCCAGTATATGATCCAGTGATTTCCATTGTGTCAGAATCGAATGTAACCCTCTTGGGAGAGCCTATATGAGTCATCTGATAAACAAACAATAGATTTGTTGCAAGATAGGGCACATATAGTACATTCTTAAACTCTACATGTTGGATTTTAATAGAACCTCTCCCAACAGCTAGGATTTGAGAGTCATCTCCCATATGAATGTTAGGTCCTCCTAAGAGATCTAGAGTGGTGAAGGATTCCTTGGAGGAAACCATGTGGTTAGATGCTCTAGAATATATCAAGTAATACTTTGACTAAGTGAGGCTTTCCTTCAAGGCATGGCACCTCTCATGATCTTATGCCAATTGTCTAACATCATAATTATTCGCTCCTTGTGGAAGGGAAATATTGTTATGTTCAAGGAGTGTTGACAGTTGGTTGATGGTATTCTTCATGCACTGACTTTCTAGATGACAACTTCTCATAGACACTTAGTCTTCTCGAATTTCTTCTTTTTCTCAAAACCTGAGGCTCCATCAGAATATTTTTTATTCTCCTTTGGCTTCGAGTCATTGTTTTTGGTCTCCCTCCCTTTGTGATTCCCTCGTGGTTATGCATTGTTTGAGTCTCCTACTAAGAGTGTTTGATTCTTGGAGGTCTGAATCACTCCCATTTGAACTAATTTATCTTTATTTTGTATTAAGGACTCAACAAAAGCATCTAGAGAAGGCATCTTCCAATTAGGGATGGAATCTCTTCCGGAATAGAATGGAGCGACAAAGATTAAGTACTCTGATCCAAGCTTTCTCAACACTGACAGCACAAGCTACTCATCATTCGTCTCTATCCCACATTGTTTGCATTGTAGTACTAGTGCTATGTACTTTGTAAAAAAAAATTGAATAGTCTCAAAATTGTTGGGTTGTAGTGCAATGAGCTCATTCTCCAGTATGTTCCCTCAAATCTCATCTTGTTTTCCTAACAAAGATTCTAGCTTTTCCCAAACTTCCTTTGGAGTCTTAAGTCCCTCAAGGTGGAACAAAATATCCCTGGAGATGTGGATGCACATGAATCCAAAGGCTTCATCAAGGCTTCATGAATCCAAAAGGATGGCATATATGCAGGTAGCCTTGCCCCAAGTAGTCATCATTGAACCATTGTAAGTAACATATTGACTTCTAAACCACCTTGGATTAAAATAATTGCTACTACAATAATCCTATTCTCTATTATGTGGAATATTCCTTTTTGTATTTCCAATGATTTAATATAAAGATAAATCACACCATGAATAAAAAATATTCAAATGAAAAAAATATACAATATTCTTAAATAAGAAAAAATCCAAAACCTTCATGCTTGAAAGCCATCAAGAGTTCAATGATCATATCATAGCATCCAAAGGTCATGATGATGAGATAATAAATATTCTTGACCATAAAAACTATACAAATACCTTAAAACATATGCAAAATAAAAGCTTCAAGAATATCCATAAAATTTATATATACAAGATATAAAACCATCCTAAGTAAGGGGTACTAAACCTCGTGCAACTAGGAACATGTATCATTTAATCACAAAATAAAGAGATTAATGAATCTTGACTCTTCTCTACATGCTCCATGTTCTAAGGCTGGGCAGGAAGGATGGTGGGGAAAACGCATAATTACATACTATACTAGAAGACTCACTTACCTTATGATGACGGTGGTCACTTGGAGCAAAATAATAAGAGTGAAATGTGGACCTCAGGACTACATCCATCTTGATAAGGTTAGATGGATCACTACTAAAACCACCACAACTCTCACTTGACAATACTTTTGAGACATATTCTCCCACAACTTGAAAAGGATGATCAAATTTATTCTTACAATAACTAGAAAAGGCATTGCACAATATATAATTTAAGATAGTTCACCCATGCAAACAACATTTAGAAATTCAGTCCCAACCTTATGACCTCCACCTTATCATATTCTATTGCAATCGATCCTACCCACTCTAACTTTTGAATCTCTTCCCTTAGTGGAGTAAATTCTTGCACCGTGGGGGTACCTCCATTCTTACTCAAAACAATTATTCATTCTCACCTCAATTCCCACTACATGATTTTTATATGACCACTACTTTTTCTCAAATTAGTATTATCTTGCCTAATATATGTGTTTCCAGGTGTGCTATATAAAATAGATTTTTGGGGACTGCGATGGAGACAAAGGTAACTGCGACCAACCGCTTGTGATGGAGACGAAGGTGACTGCTCTAGTTTTTTATCTTTCCTTATGCTCCTACTGCCACATGGTGTACAGATAAGACTTAGATATTCTGGAATATACGGTTGACCCATGGCAGGGTGAGCCCATTTCTATAGCCTCGATCAGCCCAACAGTAGTAAATTGCTCCGCTCTGCCTCCACATTCACCGGCTTTGCTGGAAGCTGGAAGATCCTCCACAACCATGGACAAAAGGGAGGACTGTAAACCCTTGTTTTTCCCACCAGTCTCAAACCTATCGTTCTCACCATCAACAGTTTTTGCATATGAGCCAAATTTCGGGAGTCCATATTTCTTCCCATCTCCGGCAGTCGGGGTAACAGTCGACGGTTTTTTCGCATCAGGCTTAGCAACAGTATTTTCTTTAGCATATGTGGCTACCAGTGAAGCACCCTACCTGTTAGATCCTGACTCCACCCTGCTCAAAAAGACCCTACCGGACCTAAGGGACCTTCGGGAAGAGGGATGGCCTGATCCCTTCACCACACACTCAGCTCATCCGACCACAGAGCTGTCACTCCTGGAAGAAGATATCAATATAGAAGGGTTTATTAATTCCATCTTACAACCAACTGAAACCCTACCAGGGTCCGGCTCAGACACCAGCCTCAAATTCTCGACAAAAGGCTCTTTGGAAGAAGACGGTGAAAAAGGAAACCCTAAGTGGAAAAAGAAGAATAAATGCTTGGACCATAGTGGAGAAACCCTAAACCTAGTTTATAGAGTTGACGTTTCTATAGAAGAAGCAGGAGATATGGAAGAATTGGTTCTTGTGGGAAGGATCAAGGGAAGAAACCAAAACCAAGACGAAATGGAGGTATGGGTGCGAAAGAACTGGATTGAATTGATCCAGATAGAGCCAGAGTTTGATGCCCTGTCAAAAGGATGGTTTAGCTTCACTTTCAGTAAAAGACAGGAAGCAGAGAAAATCCTAAACCTAAATTGGTTATTTGGATCGGTGCCCATTATGCTTAAAAAATGGACACCCTTGTTCGACGTTGACAGTGAGAGACTGGAAAAAATCCTTGTCTGGGTACATTTATCAGGCCTCCCCATGGAATTCTGGAACCCGACCTCTCTAAAAGAAATTGGCAATGCAATTGAAATTTTTTTGGAAGTGGACTTATCTTTTTTTAAAACCCATCGAAAATCAGTGGCACAAATTTTGGTATCAATGAATATTAGAACAAAGCTTGGGGAGCACATAAACCTAATCTGGGGCTCCACAACTCATCAACAAGTCTTGGATTACGAGGGTTTTCCTTTTAGATTCCATCGCTGCCACAAAGTAGGGCACCTGGCGAAGAAATTCCATCTGACTCCCTCCCAGTCTTCACGCAGAAGAGGAGGCTCTCCAAGGAGGGTGAGCCACAGGTCATAGGGACGACAGCAGTAGGAACAACATAATTCATGGCAGCTCAACCCTTGAACACTCTAGAAGAACATGCATTTCCCTTTCCATAAGGTGGCACAGATTCTCCTCCTCATCTCCCGAGTATGTCTCATGTTCTTTCTTTAAAAGAGCAATTAAATTATTTAAATGTAAATTATCCTACACCTTCACATTCTTGCACTCCCGTTTTGGAAATCCCTCCCATCCCACGAGAGAAACCCTTACCTTTTTCCCTCAAAAGAGACTACCTCCCCACCTCCCTCACAGGAGTTTTTTTCCCTCCTCTGATGAACCCCCCTTCCCCGACTGCTTTACGTCTGACTTAGTCTGAGCCTGCACTTCCTCTTGCTACCTCCTCTCCAGTTAGATTCCACCTCTAATCAAGGGACATTCCTGCATGAGCCAACCCTCCAATTCCCCTCCTTGGACTAGGCTCAAACCCTATTCCTCCAACAAAAGGAAAGGGATGGGGAAGACCCTCCTTTCTCTCTTTCGCACAACAAAGAACTCTTTGGGATCAAGCGAATGGCAAGTAGAAAACTCTTTTTGGGGAACTTAGAGCAGTGCAGGCCTTTGAAGGGGTTCCCAAATGAAACTTCTCTCCCTCAATTGCAGGGTTCTGGAAAGTACCAGAAAAAAAATTTGCCCTAAAGAGGATGATACAGGTTCAAAGACCAGATGTCATCCTCCTTCAAGAAACCTTAGGAGAGGAAGCTGAGGTTTCATCTTTGTTATCTTTTATCACAAGCAATTTTTATTTCTTGGCCAAGAGTGGACAAGGACACTCAGAAGGCCTAGAAATAGGTTGGAAATCCTCCACCCTACGTTGTTTAAACTCCTGGGGAGCCTCCTTCAGTTTGGGGATTGAACTTTTCTGGGTAGAAGAAAATTTACAGTTAAACATCCTAAACATCTACGGGCCTGTTGAGGCCTGGGAATTCGTAGGCAACAACAGCAAGGGATTATCCCCAGTCAACGTTCCCAACTAGCCCGTGACTGTTTGGTGTAGGGAATCCGTCCGGTTTGCGGTCCGACTATCGTAGGTCAAGTAACAAAAATAAAAGGTTTTATTGGTTATGACCCGATCCACCGTGTATGTTTTGTGTTTTTTAGTTTTAAGTATGACATGCAAGTGCCTATCTAAAAATGCATATTGATTTAGAATGCAAGGATTGGTCACAATGTGATGTGCAGGTTCTTACCTCTCGTATTAGACTCTCTTGCATCTAAATCACACACATAAATGAATTAAAACTAACTAAGTTGTCCCTAGGGAGCAAGATATTAATTCATGAGTAGTGTAATATTGTTCACATGTTAAGATAAATCACAGATAGTTGTTCTTAGAATCAAAACACATAAACATGAATAAAATATACACGAAAAGATAGCTCATCAATCGTTAAAACCTCCATTACTCATAGTGGAAATTATCACAGAATAAACCAGAGAACATGGGTTCAGAGAGTTAGAACACTCTCACAGTTAATGAAACACAGTTGAAAAATGAAATAGTTCCCCTTCAACATTTTTCATTTAATCACATTCGAACCTTCCACACATCACCTTCTCCAACAGGCAAAATTTGTAATTTTCTATTGTAAAACGAAGTAGTTCCTCTTACAACCAATGACTCACAAGTTTTTCCAGGGAAAAATCCCCCCTTCCCTCTAACTTTCCTATATTTATACAAACACAACAAAAAACCCTTGGGCTTCCCCAACCCTCTGACCTTTGGGCTTCCCAAAACCGTTTAATCTCACAATTTTGTCTTTTGTGAGTGCTCATGATTCATATAATGCGTTACATTTCGGATTTAAACTTATGAGTACTTCATAAAACGGGATCAACTCGGTAACTGACGGACCCTTCCCAAGCTTGGGTTTCTATTGCCATTGATTCTGCCTTGTATTTTATTTGTCCTTTTTTAGATCCCATTGATTTCAGAATCAAATCTGCTTATCACTTTTCAGCCAACTTTCCTCAGCTTTATCCTTCAACTATGTCTTCTCGCAGTAGTAATCTGAAGAATCTTCTGAGTATGTTTGCAATTAAAACAAAAATCCATCATTAATTAGGACTGCATCTTTTCAATAAACTTAAACCACACTAACAATAAAACTGATCATCAAAATGAGGCCTTGTACTGTGCTCTCGTCGCAAAAACCTTAACAAGAATAAGAAACCACCGCCACCCACAGAAGGGTTAAAAGCTCACAAAACGATGGGAAAAACCTTATCGGCATCTCGAACCATTAAAACATTAGCAGGATAGTCTTACTCATAGCCACAATGGCGGTTTTCAGATGGACAATGAGTTCCGTAGGACCATTAATCCTATCAACGTCGGAAAGACTAAACACTAAAGCATTGGGCGGAAACTCCTTGTCGACGAATAGAACGACATAATTTCGGGAGGTTAGCGCATTACGCAGCCGCAATGGTGGAAGATGAAAATACTATGGGCTCCACGGAAAATAAACATATCAGCGAAAACCATAACAAAAACATCGACGAGTGGAGCAGTTACAATGGCAGACACTTAGTTTACTTGGGAGCCGCAATGGTAGAAGGAAATCAGACTACCACCTTCGATCAAAGTCATAAAACTTTTCGATATGGTGCAGAAAAATCATGAAAACGTTAAGTGCTCGGAAAATATTAAGGTTGTACAACTGCTTAAAATTCGGTCTCATCTCCAAAACAACGGCTTCATAAAGATAAAAAAACCACCGACTCAAAATTCAGCCCACCTCCGACACTGCAAAGCCAGTTGAAATAATAACATCACGGCATCGGAACGGTCAAAGCTATCCGTCAGAAAAATCATCGTTTAGCTTCCGCAATGGCGGCCACGTAGGGAAATATGGCTCCCATGCATGGTTAAATGACTTTCAGACAACCAAACTAAAAACGTTAAGTTCCAACATACTTTCAACTGGGCACCGATGAAAAAGTTTGTTTCACCTCCAAAATAGCGGCGAAAACAAGAAATAGACTTCCGATATCAAAGAAAGAAATCACAGATCAAAAGGGAAACATTTTAAATCCAATCTTCAAATTCCACAACTCAAATAGTTTCAGACATAAGCAATTTTCCAAAAATCACGAAAACAGTTGACCTCAAAACAATCCAAACTTGTAGCAAAGGGGAAACAAAAATAGAGTTCATGGATCCAAATGATTCTAGGCAAGATAAAAATTTAGGAGGGTCCAAAATTTCAAAAAATTGGGAAAACAGTTGCAGCTACAACAATTGGCAACTACCTGGTGAACCTAGATCTCTGGACAATTTATTCCTTAAGTATCACACTGTTTAACAATAAAACAAACATGTTGAATTCTTCTAGATGTCTGGATTTCCCAAATGGTAAATATATATACTTTTAATCATTGATAATAGTCCAATTTAGGAGAATGGAAACCAAGATTCCCAAGTCAAGGTGACTCTTTCGAGGCCAGGAAGATGAGTTTCATTTATTACCTATGTCTTCAGGTAACTACCAGCTTGGGCACCACAGGATTGTAACATATGGTAAACAGAAATATTCATTTGTTCCTCATTCCCATGCCATTTTGCACTTTTGTGCTTTTGGACTTTGGTCCTTTTCATATGAGTCCTCCTACATGCCTTTCTTTCTGAATTTTTATTCAGGCTCCTCTATCTATAATGTCCTTTTGTGTGAGAGATGTATTTAACTTTCAGCTCATGGATGAAGAAGAAATTTTGGCAATTTAGTACTTATATGGTTCAGTACTTTGTTTCGATACATATTCCTTTCATAGGAGCTTTTGACTCTTATCTGCCTTTTGGCATTCAATTCCTAGCATGGGATCGTTTATATATAATGTACTGTTTACCCTGCTTCCTTTCCATGGGCCTTTTGTTGTCACCCCCTAGGACATTTTTAAATGTGAGATGGATGGAGCCTCAAAATAGTATTCCAGACCTTTTGATCCTGGTTTATTTTACAAGGATTAAGTAGGACTTCAATGTGTTCATAGCCATTCGAGAAAACTGCTAAACTAGAAGAAATTATTTCAGATAAAACAATAGTACACATTCTTACACTCAAGGACTTTAATCACTCTAGAATTCTAATGCTCTCCATGCAACCAAAATTTTGCCTCCTTTTATTGAAATCAATCAAAATCTAAACTAAAACAAAACAGAAATAAAATAAATCAAAATAAACATCCAAATCAAATTATTTATGTACAAGATAAATGAACAAAAACAAAACTTAGGGAAAATAAGGTTTGAGAACTAAACCATTTACTGGTAAGTTCTCTTCCCACTCCTGTAGATCCTGCAATTTATAGGTTGAGGGGACAAGGTTTTCCGCAATCTGGAAAGGGCCTACCCATAACTGTTGAAATTTTGTGTGTTTTCCTTTCTCATCATGGGGGTGGTCCCACTTGAGAACCAAATCTCCCACCTCGAATTCTTTTGTTCTAGATTTGTGTTTATCAAACCATCTCTTTACCTCTTGTTGTTGTTTAAAACGTTCTCTGCCCTTGGACCTAGATTACTTTGCCTTCAAAAGATTATGTATCCTTACCTGCAAAACTTCATTATCTGATCCTCTGGATTCCTGAGATACTATGGAAGAGGGTAGCATGATATTGGGGGGTAGAATGGCCTCTTTTCCATAAAAAAGGGTATACGGGGAAGCACCTAATGAAGTCTTGGGGGTGACCCTATCAGCCCAAAGAGCATTTGGTAATGCTGAGTGCCAACTCCTCTGATTTTCTATCACCGCCTTTTTTAAAATCCTAATCAGATTCTTATTCGTAGATTCAGCCAAGCCATTTCCCTTTGGATAGTAATTAGCATAGTAATGCAACTTAATTCCTTTCTCATGAGCAAATGCAGTTAATATAATCGAGGAAAAGTAAGTAGCATTATCGAAAACTAAAGAAATTGGAACTCCAAACCTGGTCATAATATGATCTTGCAAGAAGTCCATGACTGCATCTTCATTTACTTTACGCAATGGAATGGCTTCGACCCAACGAGTGAAGTAGTCGGTTGCCGTCAAAATATATTTGTGTTGTAAGGAAGAATTTGGCTTTATTTCTCCAATGATCTCCATCCCCCATTTCTCAAAAGGTTCTGTTATCATTACGGGCTTTAATGGTCCTATTGCTTTAACTTGTCGTCCACCACACCTTTGGCAAATGTCGCACTTTCTAACATGGGCATGTGCATCTTTGAACAGTGTGGGCCAATAGTATCCAACTTTGAGAATTTTGTGTGCTGTTGCATATCCGGAGAAATGTCCTCCAGCAGGCACATCATGTATGTCTATCATTACTTTCTTCGCACCTTCTTTCTCTAAGCATCTAAGAAAAACTCCATCATAATTTTTTTCTGAATAATATTCCTTCAAAAATCTGATATGAGGCTGATTTAAGACACGGTGCTCTTCTTTGCTTAGAATTCCAATGTTTTGGTAACAAACCCGCCTAAAGGTAATGCACAACGTCTTGATACCAGGAGTCCGGAGCTATGAAAAGAGGACATACATCCATCAAATGTAACTCAGCTTCGTTTTCCTAGATCTGTTCTTCATTGTCTTTACTTTCAGTCATTAGTTTGCACAATCCCTACCCTTTAACTATGGAGGATGGCTTGAATTCGAGGCCATACTCCCATAGAGCTATTACCCAGTTGCCTCTTCTTTCTCCTAACTCCTTTTGTACGAAAAGAGACCTCATAGCTGGGTGTGGAACGATTACCTTTGTCCGGTTCTTAAGTATATATGGTCTAAATTGTTTCATCGCTTTGAACACTACGTAAGCTTGTTTATCCACAACTGGGTAATTCAATTCATCCCCTTGCAGACCAGTGCTCATAAATGATATTGGGAACTCATCTCCCCATCTTCCTTCTGGGTAAGCACAACTGCTAGTGAATCATCAGATGCGAAAGTGTACAGAATAAAATCTTTCTCAAAATATGGACTTTTGAGGGAGGGTGCGTGTGCGACAGCTGTCTTTATTTTACTGAATGCATTCTTCTCTATATCAGTCCATTTGAATTGTACACTTTGCTTTACCATTTGCTACAAAGGTTTGACAATTTGAGCGAAATTTGGCACAAACCTTCACACGAAATTTATTGTCCCCATAGATGATTGCATGCCTTTTTTATTATGGGGTAAGGGAATATGTTCGATGGCTTTGATCCTTTCTGGGTCTATGGAGATCCCCTTATTAGAAACCACGTGACCCAACAATTTACCTTCTGTAATAGCAAACACGCACTTCTTGGGGTTTAGTGAGATACCATATTTTCGGCAGCGTTCAAAAATCTACTTTAGATGAAATGCATGTTACTTTCTTTTCTTTGAGAATATCATGATGGCATTGAGGTATACTATAGCACTGCGGCCAATCAGACTGTGGAAAGCTATGTCCATAGCCCTCTGGAAAGTAGCTCCAGTGTTTATGAGTCCAAAGGGCATCCTTCTGTAAGCAAAAGTTCCCCACCTGGTCCTAAATGTCGTTTTTAGTCTATCTTCTTCAATTACTAATACTTGATTGTAGCCTGAGAATCCATCTAATAAAGAGAATAGTTTAGAACCTGAAACCATTTGCAATATCTGCTCCATGGGTGGAACAGGATAATTGTCTTTATCTGAAGCGCGGTTTAAGTTTCTAAAATCCACACATAGCTTGATTTCTCTGGATTTATTCCTTACTGGTACTAAATTTGAAACCCATTCTGAGTGTCTAACTTTGAAGATAATTATGGCATCCAATAGTTTCTTAACTTCACTCTGGATTAAAGGTTCTAATTTTGGATGCATTTTCCTTAGAGGCTGTTGATAAGGTTTGATTCCAGATCTGATGGGGATAACATGCTGGATAATATTGGTGTCATATGTCTTCAGATCTTCATACGTCCAGGAAAAAACATCTTTGTATTGCTTGAAAAGAATGATAACCTTATCCCTTTCACTTGGGGAGCAACATTTTCCCAGATTCACGTATTTAGGCTCCATCTTAGTCCCCAAATTAATCAACTCGAACTGTAGAGATGAGCTATGAGTCTTCACATTCGCTAGTCTTCTAAATTTCTCATTTAAGCCAAACATCCGTTCTAAAGTCCTGAATCCCTTAGGAATAAAATTATCGAATTTTAGCTCGACTTGATGTTCTTCATCATCAATAATCTCCCCTTTGAAGGTCTCGTCATTTGTCAAGCATTCTATAATCTGATGATCATCATTGAACACTTGTAGATTGGTAATCATATATGGGACTGAAGGCCTGAAAAGAAATTCAACAGAGCACCAATTATTAGAGGGCACAAGCCTCGTAGCTGAGGTGGCCAACAAGTCAGCTACTGCATTCTTAAGTTTAGGAATCAATACAATGTTAAATGCATTAAAACATTTAAGTAAATCCCATACTTCATTTTGATAAGCTTTTAAATGAGGAGAGATGCAATGCATTTGATTTCAAATTTGTTTTACAATTATTTCAGAATCTCCAAACACTTTCAATTTTTTTGCCTTTAATTCAATTGCTTTCCTTAATCCCTGAACTAATGCTTCATATTCAGCTGTGTTATTGGTACATTCAAACTGTAACCTACATGAAAGAAAATGTTTGTTTTTCTTAGGATCAATCAAGACACAGTCGGCTCTCGACCCCTCTAAAGGTTTAGAACCATCAAAGAAAAGCGTCCAAAAATAGCTAACCACTAATGTGTGAGAAATAACATCTACATCTACAACTAAGTCTACTATTTTACAATCGATTCCATCAGCCTGTGAAAACCGAAGGAGACCAGGATGACCGTCTGACGTATCGCTCACTTCTTCCACCTGATAGTTTCCTGGTTCTAGCTCAATAAAGTAATTTCCCAAAATAGAATCCACTGGTTCATTTTTACCTTCGAACTGAGTAACATTGTGTTTTATGTGGGGCTCCCTCAAAACTTTAATTTGATTTGGGCTTCCTTTATATGGTAACCATAGATGCGACCAGTTCGAGGCAAAATATCCATTCAGCTTTTCCGACCAATCTTTGCTCAAAACAAGTCCATAAGCTTCCAGTATGTCAGCCACCACAATATCAATGAATTGACACACCTTATCATTTGAAGATAAGCGAACGAGAACATCCTCCATTTCCCCAATTACCTTCACATTCGTTCTATCCAAATGAATGAACCTCCAGGTAGATGGTTTAGGTTGTCCATTCATCTTTTTGTAGACCGACAGTGGCATGCCATTGACTGATGCCCCCGAGTCTACTAGGAAGTTATGCACGTTGTGGTTGAAAATTTCAAAAGTAAGGAGAAAAGGTGGATTCTTGATTTTAGGCTTACCTCCCATACTTGCTTCACCAATTTCTTCTTCTTGGGGCTGATTTCTAGTGGGAAGCCTCTCCTCTGATACTTCAAGTGCTTTCAATAGCTTTCCTTTCTGCTGCGGCACATTACACATTTCAAATAATGAGATGTTTTCCCTCACCTTTTTGATATCCTCCCCAATGTCATAATCCATCCTATGTTCTGTGAGATTTGATTTAACATTATTTATTTTTTCTTCATTGGGCTTAGTAGGCATGTTGATCTGTCTAGGATTTTGACTGGTGATGGTAAATTCCAGAATCTTATTAGTTGAGGAGTTGTTTTGAAATTTCTTAACATTCTTTTGAAGTCTTTCGATCTTCAACAGCATAAGACTGTTTTCCTTAATCAACCCCTGGCCTCTCGTCGTTACATTTTTTTCCAGGATGCTCTCGTGTCTCAGATCCTTTTCTTCCTCGGTATCAAACAATGATACACAGTCCCATAAAACCATGGCCTCATCCTCCTTTTTTTCTGTTGATTTATTGATATCTTTCCCTTCTTCATCGTTGTCTTCAGTTAATTTAGAATCCAACAGCTGATTCATGACCAATGTCATTGAATTTATCCATTGAGGACAACTCTTTTCAGAATGAGGTTGTTGGTGGAAAGTGCAAAAGTTATCCATTCCTACCTCCATTAAGTTCATAGATGCGGGGCTGTGTGGAGGGGGTTGGGATTGATTGTTATCTTCTCTTTTCTTGTAATATGGCTTATAGAACTTTTGGGCTTCCTTTTCCTTTTCCAAGTCTATGATTCTGTTAGAGAGGTTCTGCATCATCTTTGCCATTCCTTCAAAATATGGTGATTGTTCCTCTCTAGGCTTAGTAAATAACAAAGCCTTCCTCCCAATTTTTTTTTCTCCTGACTATTCAGGATAATCTTCGATACTTTCCCTTTCAGCCTCTACCCTCTCCGCTTCTTCATAAGTCTCTGCTAGTGTAGGTGTGGCCTTCATTTTGGAAAACATGTCCAACTTTGGTCCTAGAGCTAAGGTATAATATTCAATCAAGACTTTATCTAAGGGTTTGTTAGCTTCAGAAAAATTCTTAAGATAGGTTGCAAATATTTGGGTAAAACTATGCCCCTTCTCTTTTCTTTCTTTCTTTAAGGCGCACAATCCTTTCATGAGAGCCGCGTGAGTTTTTTGGGTTGCGTACTTACTTCTAAAAATCCTTTCAAAGGTATTCCAATCTAGGATAGAGTTTGCAAGAAAACCAAAATACCGCGATGCTGCTGCTCCCTTAAGGGTGTGCGGAAAAAGTCTACAAACTACATCCTCATATTCCCCAGCCCTTAATCCTTCTATTTCCAAATAGAAACTTTGCAAATGGTCATCTACTAACATCTTCTCATTTGGATCAAACTTGGGCAACATCTTTTTGAAAGCTTGAGGTAAATCATGCAAAGGAGGAGTTAGGTTTAAAGGTGACCTGGCTTTCCAAGCAGGTGGTGGATTTGGTGGGTTGGGTGGCTGATTTGCTTTTACGCTTGCCATGAGTCTAGGTGGAAAGTGAGGTGGTGAATGAATAGGAGTATGAACATGAGAACCGTAAGAGGTATCTGGGCCTACTTGATTCAAAGGCTACACAACTTCCTGTAAGGTTGTTTCTACAAGTTCTTCCCAATATCCAACCAACACTGAGTCTTCCAATATAGGACGGTCTTTCTTTTTATATTCTCTTTTGGGAAAGTCAGGGATAATTGGTAATCCTCCAATCTCACGTATGCCCTAGTGTGTCTTCTCAGATCATTAACAACTTCGTTATTGATAGAATACAAGTGCTCTCTACCCTTCTCTTCAGGAATTGGATTGGAAAACAAACTGCTTTATGAATTGTCACCGGTGGAATAATTTCGAGAAAATGGGTTTCCTTGGCCAACCATGCATTGGCGGCCCTCCTTCTAGCGCTAGAAACTGTTGAGGCCTAGAAATTCGTAGGCAACAGTAACAAGGGATTCTCCCCAGTCAATGTTCCCAACTAGCCCGTGACTGTTTGGTGTAGGGAATCCGTCCGGTTTGCGGTCCGGCTACCGTAGGTCAGGTAAAAAAAATAAAAGGTTTTATAGGTTACGACCCGGTCCACTGTGTACGTTTTGTGTTTTTTAGTTTTAAGTATGACATGCAACTGCCTATCTAAAAATGCAGATTGATTGAGAATGCAAGGAGTGGTCACAATGTGATGCGCAGGTTCTTACCTCTCATCTTAGACTCTCTTGCATCTAAATCGCACACAACAATGAATTAAAACTAACTAAGCTGTCCCTAGGGAGCAATATATTAATTCATGAGTAATGTAATACTGTTCGCATGTTAATATAAATCACAGATAGCTGTTCTTAGAATCAAAACACATAAACATGAATAAAATATGCACGACAAGATAGCTCATCAATCGTTAAAACCTCCATTACTCATAGTGGAAATTATCACAGAATAAACCAAAGAACATAGGTTTAGAGAGTTAGAACACTCTCACAGTTAATGAAACACAATTGAAAAATGAAATAGTTCCCCTTCAACATTGTTCATTTAATCACATTCGAACCTTCCACATAGCACCTTCTCCAACAGGCAAAATTTGTGATTTTCTATTATAAAACGAAGTAGTTCCTCTTACAATCAATGACTCACAAGTTTTTCCAGGGAAAAATCCCCCCTTCCCTCTAACTTTCCTATCTTTATACAAACACAACAAAAAACCCTTGGGCTTCCCCGACTGTCTGACCTTTGGGCTTCCCAAAACTGTTTAATCTCACAATTTTGTCTTTTTGTGAGTGCCCATGATTCATATAATCCATTACATTTCAAATTTAAACTTATGAGTACTTGATAAAACAGGATCAGCTCGGTAACTGACAGACCCTTCCCACTCTCGGGCTTCTATTGCCATCGATTCTGCCTTGTCTTTTATTTGTCCTTTTTTAGATCCCATTGATTTCAGAACAAAATCTACTTATCACTTTTCAGCCAACTTTCCTCAACTTTATCCTTCAGCTATGTCTTCTTGCAACAATAATCTGAAGAATCTTTTGAGTCCGTCTGCAGTTAAAACAAAAATTCATCATTAATTAGGACTGCATCTTTTCAATAAACTTAAACCACACTAACAATAAAACTGATCATCAAAATGAGGCCCTGTACTGCGCTCTCATCGCGAAAACCTTAACAAGAATCAGAAACCACCGTCGCCCATAGAAGGGTTAAAACCTCACAAAACGGTGGGAAAAACCTTATCGGCGGCTTGAACCATTAAAACATTCGCAGGATAGTCTTACTCATAGCCACAACGGCGGGTTTCAGATGGACAACGAGTTCCACGGGACCATTAAGCCTATCGGCGTCGAAAAGACTAAACACTAAAGCATCGGGCGAAAAATCCTTGTCGACGAACAGAATGACATAACGTCAGGAGGTTAGCACATTACGCAGCTGCAATGGTGGAAGATGAAAAGACTATGGGCTCTGTGGAAAATAAACATATCGGCGAAAACCGTAACAAAAACATTGGCGAGTGGAGCAGTTACAATGGAGGACACTTAGTTTACTCAGGAGCCGCAATGGCGGAAGGAAATCAGACTACCACCTTCGATGAAAGTCATAAAACTTTTCGATATGGCGCAGAAAAATCGTGAAAACATTAAGTGCTCGAAAAATATTAAGGTTGTATGACGGCTTAAAAGTCGGTCTCATCTCTAAAACAACGGCTTCATAAAGATAAAAAAACCACCAACTCAAACTTCATCCCACCTCCGACAACGCAAAGCCAGTCGAAATAATAACATCATAGCATCGGAACAGTCAAAGCTATCGGTAAGAAAAAACATCGTTCAGCTTCCGTAATGGCTGCCCTATAGGGAAATATGGCTCCGATGCATGGTTAAATGACTTTCGAACAACCAAACTAAAAACGTTAAGTTCCAACAGACTTTCGGTCGGGCAGCGACGAAAAAGTTTGTTTCACCTCCAAAACAACAGCGAAAACAAGAAATAGACTTCCGATATCAAGAAAAGAAATCGTAGATCAAAAGGGAAATATTTTAAATCCAATCTTCAAATTCCACAACTCAAACAGTTTCAGACATAAGCAATTTTCCAAAAAGCACGAAAACAGTTGACCTCAAAACAATCCAAACTTATAGCAGAGGGGAAACAAAAACAGAGTTCATGGATCCAAACGATTCTAGGCAAGATAAAAATTCAGAGGAGGGTCCAAAATTTCAAAAATTTGGGAAAATAGTTGTAGCTGCAACAGGCCTTACAAGAACAGAGTGGCCTTCTGGGAATCGGTACAAGCCTCCTAGTTCCTAAAGAGAGACAATGTGGTGATCGGTGGTGAGTTGAACTTCACCCTTGGATCCATGAGATTTGGGGTCCAAAAGCAAGAATGGACTCTCTAGCCACCTTCTTTAAAAACCTCCTCCGGAATCTCAAATCGGTGGACCTGGAACCGTGAAAAATCAATCCAACTTGGACAAACAGAAGATCTAGGGAAGATCGAATTGCAAACAGACTAGACAGATTTCTTTTGGGAGAAAGATTAATTGAAAAATATATGATGTTTAACTAATGGGTAGACTCAGGAGCTGACTCATACCACCTGCCCATATGTTTGTAAATTCTGAGAAACCCTAAAAATCCATCTAGCACTTTCAAATTTTGTGCAACCTAGCTAAAAAATGAGGAAGTCCTTAGGCTCACCCATTCCAACTGGATCCCCTATGTAGCAGATGTTGGATCACAAGCTACTACTCACTTCACTCAAAACCTTACTCAAATCAAACCTCTTTTTAAAGGATTGGGCCAAGAACAAAAAACTTCAGGATGATAAAGCCATTATTCAGATTGAGGAAGAACTGGCAAAAATATGCAACTCTGAAGGGGGGGGTTCTCCACACAGGGAGATAAGGAAAGACTGGTCTCCCTTGAATATTCTGGATATTCTGGAGGAAAGAGAGGAAATCTGGAGACTAAAGAGCAGAGCCATTTCGATGTCCTGTGGAGATGACAACACTAAATTCTTTCATGCCTTTGCCAAGGGAAGGAAACAACATGATACAATTTAGGAATTAAGAAACTCAAATGATGAACAAGTCTCCACGTTTGAAGCAATGGAAAATATTGGCAAAGCTTATTTTGAAAACCTATTTAAGGTAGATAAACATGCCACAATTGCAGAAGTTATCCAGACATCACTCTTCTTTCCTGAAAGAATCACAGAAGAGGATAATGTAGACTTGATGGAAGAATTCTCGGAAGAAGAGTTCAAAACTATCCTCCACAGTTTCCAGAAGGAAAAAATCCCAGGGCCTAATGGTTGGACTATTGAATTTTTTTTGGCAGCCTATGACACAATTGGCCCTGACCTTCTCCATCTGGTTGAGGAATCTCAGGAAAATGGGCTTGTCCACCCTCCCCTCAACACAACTTTCTTGGCTCTTATTCCTAAAAAAGACAATCCAGTCAACCTGGAATATTTTAGGCCTATCTCCCTTTGCAAGATCACTTACAAAGTGATTGCTCAACAGCTAAAGAAGGTTCTCTCAAAAATCATCTCACCTGAGCAATTCATATTTTTGGAAAATAGGCAAAACCATGAAGCAATAAGTGTGGCTCAGGAAGGGATACACAATATAAAGGTCAAAAAATCAAAAGGATCAATTCTTAAGATTGGTATTTCCAAATCCTTTGACAGAGTAAGCTGGATCTACCTGAGGCGCCTTCTTACCCATCTAGGCTTTAACTACTCCATTATAAAATGGATTTTTTCCTACATCTCTACAACATCTTTTGCAATTCTCTTAAATGTCTCATCTTTTTATTTTTTACTCTCAGAGAGGGGACTCAGACAAGGCTTCCCTCTCTCCCATCTCTTATTTTTATTGATAGCAGAAGGTCTGAGCAGAGCCATTCTAGATGCAAAGAGAAGAGGTCAGCTCAAAGGGATCAATTTAGCCACAAACCTCAATATCACTCATCTCTTTTTTGTAGATGATATACTCCTCTTCTGCGGCACAATCCGAGAGGCCAAAAAAGATATTGGCACTTCTGCAGACTTTCTGCAAAGCCACAGGTATGATCTTAAGTGAGCAGAAATCCACTATCACCACTTTCAATCTGGACGAAGGAATTGTAAGGAGACTCTTGACCCTCTTCCCGTTCATGGTCACACTCTTAGATTATGGGTTGAAATATATAGGTTTCAAGATCAAACCAAACAACTACAAGAAAGAAGACTGAAATTGGTTGGTGGAAAAATTGGAACAAAGCGTAAACAATTGGTGCAACATATGGCTCTCGAGAGCAGGAAGGTTAGTTATGGTTAAATCTGTCCTTGAAGAAATTCCTGTCTACAGGATGTCTTTAGCATGGATTCTGAAATCCATTTTGAAAAATCCTCGAAAAATATGCTCAAAATTCCTTTGGATAGGAAAGAAGGAACAAAAAGTCCCCTCATGGGTAAAATGGGACCAAATTGCGAAACCCAAATAACTGGGAGGGTGGGGGATAAAGAACATTGATCTTTTTGCTAAAGCTCTGGAAGCAAAAGCAGGCTTGAGGCTCATCAAAATAAAAATCCTATGGATGAAGGTGGTATGTCACAAGTACATAAGCCCAATACCTCTGTGGGATTGGATCAAGAACTCAGTTTTCACCCCCCTAGGGTTAGGATCAATCATTTGGAAGGAAATATTCCACTAATTCACAGTGGATTTGATCCCTGGTCTAACAATCATCTCAACCACCTTTTACCCCCCCAACTAGTCCAGTTCCTTCAGCAAAATGGCCTCTTTCACCTAAATCAGATCGCTGACCCTGCTTCTACCAACTTATGGCAACAGGGGTGGTTGGGTTGTAGGGAACTAGATATCCCTACCCTTTGGACTCAATCTTGGAATAGGTACATTACAGCACTTTGACACACCCACATCAAACTCACAGACAAAGAAGATGAATTGGTTTGGGAACATGCTGCTCATGGAAGCTACACCCTAAAAACTGGATATCAACAACTTTGTCTCGCCACATTCCAAACTGAACCAAAATGGTGACAGCCAAGGCTCTGGAAGGTGAAATTCCCATTGAAAGAAAAGGTGCTCATGTGGTGCACCATTGACAACAAAACTCCGACCTGGGACAGAATGAAGAAAACATCCTCGGAAGGACTAGGTTGGTGCACCCTCTGCAAAAATAATGAGGAATCTACAAACCATCTCTTCCTAAATTTCCCTTTCACTTCCCAGGTTTGGCTACATTCGCAAACAATGCTAAATCAGAGATTTAGTTGGATTGGACTTTCTCTCGAAGATGCTTGGAAATCTTGGCTCACATCTCCTCAACCAGCCCATATAAAAGCACTTCCATTAATTCACATCTGGGGGGTCTAGATTGCACAAAACAAGGCAATTTTCCAAGAGAGGACATCTTCACCGGAAGCTATAGCAAAACAAGGGCTTGGCATCCTATCTTACTTCCCTCAAACAAAGGATGATCCATCGGTAAGACGTCACAAAGGAGCAGATAGACCACTCTATGTATTGGGATTTCTTTGATGGAACCTCTCAAGATCACGCTTGTGGGGATGGCACCACTCTCTTCCAGAACCAAAACCATCACTTCCAGATCCAAATGGATCTTGGTGCAGGCAGAAACAACTATGCAGAGTTTATGGCTCTAAAACTCCTTCTCCACTTTTCCCTAGAACAAGGTTGCAGAAAACTTCAGATTTCTGGAGATTCACTTATCATTATCAATTGGGTGAACAAAGTTCAGTATTGTAGAAATCTTGCTCTCATTACTCTTTATGAATAGGTAAACAAAATCTGGACAAATTTTGATTAAATTTCATGCTGCTATGCTTACAGGGAAATAAATTCAGATGCAGACCGCCTCTCAAAGGAAGGGATGAAGATGGAACACGAAACTTGGAAATTTTTTGAAAACAGGGAAGGGGAAGTGTATGAGTTCTTTCACAGACCTTTCATAGAAGCTTTCCCTACAGGATACACCAATTGAACAATCTGATCTCTTCACCCTTTTTTGGAATTAACGTGACATAATTTTTTCCACATTCACAACTCTGTTTTTTAAGCACAAGAGGAGCTAATCTCTGAACTTTTTCTTGGCCTAGTATTCGATCAGCTAATGTTTTTAGGCTTTTAGGTATGAAGTTTTTGGAAACACTTCCTAATTTTGTTTCTAGCTGTTAAACAATGGTATGCAAAGCGTTCAAATTATGTACAGACTCTTTTGAATTAATATAAATACAAGCTTTTTTTCTTTGGGAAAAAAATATGTGTTGCCAGGTGTATGTGTTTGTGCTTTGGGAAGCATATGGATTTCTAGACATGAATTGATATGTGATACACATGTTCTATAATGATGGGATATGTTTATTATATATGACGATCTATGATAACATGTTTTTCAATGTTTTGCTTCATTTTTTTATTTGAATGATATGTAAATATTCTATAATTATGTGATATGCTTACTTTACCTATGATCTATGGTACCATTTTTATCAATGTTTTAATTTGTTATTATTTATTTGATTGATATGCATATATTTTATAATGATGTGATAGTTTACTTATATATGTAGTTACTTTACATAGTGATCTATGCTCTAGGAGTAATTAATGTTTTACATAAATGATGTATTTGTGTTCCATAACCATTTTTCTAAACAACTATGCTTATTTTGATATTGTTGATCTATCATATATGAATAAAGTGAGTTGATAACATAACGTGTTCATAAATAACTTTCAATTGTTTATCAATAGTAGCATAATTGAAAGTGAATATGATTAAATCTAGTGGGTATTGTTGGATAAATACTAGCATGTGTATGTAAATGAGTATTATGGTTATTTGATTCAAATCAATTGAAAATAAAATACAGAAAACACATGCCTTATGAAATCTCATACCCATAACAAAATGTTCACAAGAATTTCTTAATATGGGTTAAGGACAAAAAAGTGCCTCATTTAAACCTATACTAGCTAACCTAAATTCATGTATATCACTAGAGATGGAAAGTGGGGTGCACTAGTAGAGAGAAAATTGGGGGTGATAAGTGATAAAAGGTTCTTAGCACGAGGAAAAATTATGTTGTCAAATAGATGAGAATAATATATACGGTAATCCATAATGTATACACATAATAAGAGGATATTATAATTTTTAAATTTATGAACTATATTATATTAAAATCAAATCAAATATAATATAATATAATAAAAGAGGTAAAATAAAAATGAACAACCTTACCAAGAATATACATCTAACTAACCTATTCAAAACCATAAACAAGATTATATGTGTGTGTGTGTGTGGTGTGCCATGTGTCGAAAGAAAAAGAGGTGGAGAGATATTATATGGTGGAAGGAATGGGAGGTGAAGGTTGTTTTTAGTTAGGGAAGAAAACAAACAAGAGGGAGGTGAGGAGATTTGTTTAGCTGATATAGTTTTAGCGGAGGTATACTCGAGGGCTCTCAACAACATTGCTCAGAGGCTGGTTTTGTAAGGAGGAAGGCTCAAGGGATTTCAACAACACAACTCAAATGTTGATTTTGTAAGAATAATTTTGGGCTACTGTTTCGCTCAAGAACACTCAACTTGGGCTCTAACATGTAAACAAGTTTATATAACCATTGTCTGTTTTGTTTTGTTTGTGAAGTATTACAAATTACCACTTTTGTCTTAGTAGTTGGATTTCATTTCTTACCAAGAATATACATGTAACTAACATAAACAAAAAGATACTCAGGTCTATAACATAAACAAAAAGATAAGTAACTAACTAACATTCAGTCACGTATATGACACGTCAGGGCTAAAAATATCTCCAAGAGGGCACTCAAGGGAGTTAGGGCAGCTAAGATACTTCCACATGTGATTTGGTGGAAGTGGGAGACTAGGAATTGTTGTACAAGTGGCATTCTGTGGAATCTCTTCCCAACTAGAGTTGGGATGCATCTCTTGGAAGGAATTCGACCCATAGAGAGCTTGGAAACTTTATTAATGTCAAGAACAAATAATGAAGGTGGCTTTTGTTCATTTGTGAATTGTGAGAGATAGTGGAAGACTAGTTTTCTTGCCTTAGCCAATTTCGAGGGTGAAAGATTCCCATCCAAGTTGGTGTTTCAAGAGGCCACTCAGGTCTTTAATGGAGTTTTATTTGAAATTTTAAGACATAGGGAAGCTCGTGGTTTCCGCTATTGCAACACTTTCTCTCAAACATTTCCAGTTTTTATTGCATATTCTTGCTCATGGAGGGATTACGCTTTGGGTGAGCTATTGTATTCTTTGGGAGAGATTCTCTTGATCCATTTTATAATGGAATAAGTTTAATATTCTCTGTTCTTCATTTTCACAAGACTCTCATATCTAAATACCCAAAATATTTCATGTGTAAATGTCAAACAATGAAAAAACAATGTCATTTCCCCACTACCTTGTTGCGAACCAATATAATGTTGCTAGATTCGAATGGATGAGTAAAATACTGATTGTTTATGGATGAATGGACTGTTATTGATGGATTATATGAGTTTAATTTTCATTACATAATCATTTGGATTTATTTTGTTGAGTTTCATAGCATTTGGAGAAGTTTGCCTATCATTTCCCCCAAGGTTAAAACTAGTCTTTTTGCATCTAATTTAAGGGAGTTATAGAAGACATTAAAAGTTGAATGGAGATGCATATGAGTTCATATTGATGTCCTTTACATGTCCCCTAATTCCATTCAGAAATTTGAGTTGTATTTAGTGCATTTGGGAAGCCATTTTCAGTATTCATTGTGGGGGAATTAGAACCCCAAATTACTAGTCAAAACTCCTACCTCGACTATAATCTTAAACAAGTTTGCAGAAGTAATTGGAGGGTCATGAATAATCTCTGAACATTGTATTCCAGTATTAATATCATTCATACACTTTTCTTGAATATTTGGGAGCATTTGGGCCAAATTGGAGACGTATACATCAAAACTAGTCAAAGTTCGAAATTGGGGGAAAAAGTGAAAAATTGGTCATTTTAATAAAATTTCCATTAAGGGACATTACAATTTCCTCATGCCAGAAGAAGAGGACCTTGTGGTTTTTCCCTGTATGGGTTTCCACGCTATCTTATGTGTATATGTGTGAATGTTGAATGTGTTTTGGATCACTTGTATGAATTTGAATAAAATGAATACTTATCTCTCTGCTTACAGATGAATATTTTTCTATCAGTCACATTGTATTAGTTGTATTTGATTATGCTGCATAATATCTGTTCATATAATTGTAACACCTTGGTTTTGACCTTGTTTGCATTAAATTTATATGATGAAATATTGTATGGAATCATGGCAAGGAGGTCAAGGCCAAGGCCCTGCCATTGATTGATGTTTTGTGTATAGGTGATCAAGGTTGATGCCTACGGGTTATGGTGCTAAGTCAAGCACAATATATAATTTTGGACATCATATCAATATGCAATTTAATTAAAAACCCACAACCAGCTATGTCAATGCAACAAATAATGAGATGGGGGCATGATTTCCTAAGGATAAGGGAGGGGGAATGTTTAACCTTGAGCCACGGGGGAAAATCTATGTGTCAAAAGAAAACACCCAGAAAACGTATGCCCATTTTCCCCTCACGCACTCATGTTTTCATCTTCCCTCACATTGTGGGGAGCGGTGGGACGTTTTGATCATCCATCCTTCACACTTTCAATTTATTTGGTTTTGTTTTTCATTGTGCATGCGCAGTCCATCATCTGGATTTTTCACCAAAAAACGTTGTGGTTGATTCAGATCTTTCCCTATTCCATTATGTGCATATGCGATGTGCGTTCATCGGTTTTGTAAAACCAGATTTTGTTCTGTGTTGTTCGTATGTGATTACCATCCTAAGTGTTATTGTGGAATGGTCTCCTTTGTCACAGAGCGAGTGGAAGTATGTTTTGATGCGTTAACATTGTGGTCTGTTGTGTGTTCATATTTTTTCCTTGGTCTGAAATGGTCTGGAGTGGAATTGGATCTGAACTAGCTTGATAAACCTAGTGTAGGAAGGAACCTCACAAATAGATCTAGAGGGGCTGGTTTTCTTCTTTGCACTCCTTGAACAACACTGGAAGGGAAGGAATAGCCCGAGGGACTGTGTAGCAGAGAAGGGGATGCTTCCTTGTGTTGGGTGTGTAGATGTTTTAGGAGCCAACCGTGATCTAGTGTAGGTATCCACAGCTCGGTGGTTAAGATCACTAGCTTAGCAGTTCAAGTATTCCAACTCCTTTGCAACTTGATAAACCCATCTGTTAGTTGGATTGGCTGGTCCTTAATGATAATGTTGGCTTGACTGACTGCAGTCTGAAAAAACCAACAGTATATTGTCTTGTTTGTCTATAGCCCGATAAACCCAATTGTGTTGGCTTGGCTGATTTTGGTTGTATTCTTGGCTAAGTGGGAATTACGTATTCCTTATTCCTTATTCATTGTGGGAATCATGCCTAAATCGGGGGTGACAGTGCTACTAAGAGATTGGTGAGCGCACCAACCTATGCTTGGGTGGAACGTTGCAACAATGTAGCTGGTTTCAGAACACTTATTTCGAAGATAAGTATCTCTGTGTTAATCATTGCAAATTGTATTTGCTTCTTGAAATATGATGAACCTGTTTAATGTGTTGAATTGATGAATTGATTCTGTTGTATAATTGAAATTGTATGCATCTATGTATGTTTCATTCAATGCATTTTTAAACTAAGTTATGGTGCTTAGATGGTCGGATTGGTGATGGCCTGAATGATCAAATCTGCCCAAGACTTTTTCTAGCAGGTTGAATTTCCTCAGGAATTTCCTTCTGCAACCTTTCCTTTCCGTAACTTACGGGATGCGGGATGCAGAAAATCCCTCTGTGGATTCCCTTCCTTGTAGATTACCTTTTGAAACTCACCTTTCTACATGCGGGAATGCGGGATGCGGTGTCACGATCTCTAATTCTGCAATTGATTATTTCTGCAACGGTCTATTCTACATGCAGAATGCAGAATGCGGGATGTAGGATGAGGGACTGAAATTTTCATATTTCCCTAATTCCGTAGATTCAAGTTTTCTACACCATTGAATCTCGCAGGATTGATTCTCAATCATTGATCTATTTCCAGTTGTGGAACAGATTGTGACCATTGATTTCATTTGTGAGCTTTTTCCGTTGTTCGATCTCCTTTCATATTTTTCTTCGTGGATTGTTGAATGGATCACTGACAGGATCAATTTCTATGCTATTGGGAAGTTGGGGAATTTTTACACGGAGTTGAATAGATTGAAATTCGAGCTAGATGCACGTTCATTGAATGTCTGGGACTATGGTCACTTTTCTCCTCTGAGACGAGAGGGGACGTGACATGATAAGTTGCATAAGAGTGCTTGGGTCACGACTAAAGTGTTGAATCTAAGTACACATAGATAATCCACCCCTGTTCTTCGTTGAGAACCTTGGTGTAAGGCTAAGGTACCTGAAATCCCCCACCTAACTTCAGAAACATGGTTTTTGGTAGTTACCCATCAAAGGAGAGATATCTCAGGTGAGACAACACCTGCATCACAAGTGCTGCCAGCTGGGCTCTGCTATGTCGAGCTGATATCATGGGATTTTTTGTGCTGAAGCGGATAAGGGACTGAACCTTGTTCAAGGGGAGAATAAAGGCCAACAAATGGTTCTGTTTTCGGGACTAGAATCATTGTGGTGAGGGATATGTCGTGGCACCCGACGAAACCAGAAATCCAGGATTGGTTGGATTTCGAGTTAGAATTCACAAGTAAATAAAGCAAAGGATTAGGGTGGGAACCAACAGAGTGGTTGGGATAGTACATTTATTCGGGCATTCACGAGATTTTATTTTTTAAGATTCCCATTGTGTTGTATGAGTGGTTGTCTTAATTGGAAACACAACAAAGAAATTTCCAAGGAGGAGAACTGAGAGAGTGGAATACTCATTTGATTGAGCGAATAAAGAGAGTAGACAACCATGTATCGAGGGCTGTGGATTTTTGGGTAGATAGTTTCTTGGAGGGATACATTATTGAGTTTTTTGTTGACACTATAGACTCATATAGTGAGGCAAAGTGGATATTTCCTCAAGGCCCATGCTATAGATATTTGTCATCTTTAAAGGCATGGATAAAAATGCTTGTATGTGAAAAAGGCATTCTACGAATGTAACAAGACTGTATTGAAATAGAGTGGCTATGTCTCAGCTGAACCCTAAAGTGAGATTTTCCCAGGAGATAGTGGAATTGAAATAGATTCGAGATTTTTAAGAAGAGAAAGAATATTCAAGTCCGACAAGCAAAGAAAAACTCTGTTAGGAAGAGGGAGTTGCAGTACATATAGAGAAGAAGATGACTATGAGATTGCATCATAAGTGGACAAAGGGTCTTATGAGGAAGAAGAGGAATATCAGTCGATATTTGAAGGAGACGAAGAGTCAAAAGAGTCGACTGAAGCTCCAGAACAAAAACATGGTTACAACTCACCTACAACATTGCGTACTTCGCCATAGGTAAGATCAGGAGACTTATCTCCAAGTAATTCTGTAAATACAAGTAGTACTAATGTTGTAAATAGAGGACAAGGAAGTCCTACTAGCCAAAATTTTGTTTTGATTGTACCAGTAACAAATACGATGGCTGGAGATGACATTAAGCTACCAATATTCAACGGAAATGGGTTGGAAGACCCATAACAACATTGGTTCCTTTGTGAAGCTATCTGGACTATGTGACAGATCCAAGATGAGAATATCAAGAAAGCACAAATGATCATGACTCTGCGAGGTCATGCACTTGGCTAGTATATGAAATTTTCCATAGTACCAGTAGGATTTGTCTAGAAGAAACCCGATGAGATTCAAATGGGTATGATAGATGAATTCATAAAGTCAAAATATAAATCACAGTGCATCACCGAAATCAAGGAGATTAAGAAGCTACCGACATAATTTGTTGGCGGCTTTGACCAAATATTTAAGACCTTGATGGAAAAAGTGAGCTTCCAAATGTCACTGTGTGAAACACAAAGAATGGTTTACTTCCTCCTTGTTACCGCATATCCAAACCCCGTTGATGCAACATAATATTGTGTTGTAGATAGAGGCTCTGGAAATATAAATTAAATTAGAAGCCTCGCCGATTGGAGATACTAGCTCAGTAATGATGCAAATTCACTCGTAGCTAACAAACCTTACCATACAGCTCCAAGGTATTAAGAGAGGAAAGGAATTTCAAGAAGAACTATGGTGTACACGATGTAGAAAATATGGACACCATTGAGACAATTTCCCGACGCTCATGAATTATGTCGCAACTGGCATGTCGAACCCAATAAACACCCAAGGGATTCCTTGGTGTAGGATGTGCCAGACTAGGGGCCACAAGTACGAAGAATGTTTGTATGTCTTAAAGAAGACTGTAAGTGCACCGGCTAGTATGTATTGTAAATTTTATAGATAAATAGGTCATGCTGAAAAAGACTACAGAGAATTTCAACTACTACAACACAATACAATGGATACCTACTTAATGAAAAATGACGAGCAAATGCAAGTTGAATGAGCGCAACCTCAGTATCATCCTGCACAATATCAACAACCGCAATGCCAGCAGAATCAGTACCCTCAACAACAACAATATCCTCTGCAAAGGGGGGGTGGAAACTTTAGAGGCCAAGGGCAACAACAAGGAGGAGGGTTTGGTTGAGGAAGAGTCCATGTCATATGTTATAATTGCGGGAAGCCAGGACATTTTTCTTTTGCGAAAACTTGCACATATTATAAAGCATTTGATCACACTTTCGAATAGTGTTTGCCACTAATTGTGAAATGGCAAGCTAGAACTGTTGTAAATTCGAACCCGGTGTAGGATCTGAATCCAAATCCCAATTAGAATATTCAGATGATTTCTGTTGAATGAAGAGAATCTCACATTGTTGTAGTTACAAGAGGAGGTGTTGCGACAGGAGCAGACCAGAATACACAGCAAGGACAACCGTAGGTTAGACCCACAGGGAAAAAAATGTCCCGCTAGATGTACAAAAGTAGAAAGAAGTATTTATGGATGTGCGACCAGAATTTGTTGATGCTAATCATTCGTCAACATCTAGACAAGTCAAGACCATGCCCGAATGATTTGAACAGTTAATCAAGAAGACGCCAATGAAAAATGCTAGTAAGCTTAAAGTTTTTTTCAAAAGTTGTTTAGCACTAATCTATGATAAAGATGTTGTCGTAGAATTGACAACACTAATAGAAGAAACCCTAGATGAGCTGCGACCTGAAAAAAGAGCTAATCATATCGGTAAAACACTGAAGACATGATGAGAACTGCGAATGAATGCACATATAGGAGAGTATGATATGGATTATATCATACTAGATTTGGGCTCGAATTTTAACATATTGACAACACAGACATGGGAGAGCATGAATAAGTCGTGACTAGTTTGGTCTCCCATTCAACTAAGACTTGCAAACCAATCGAAGGTCCTACCAATTGGTAGGCTAACTCAAGTGTCTGTATAAGTCGAAGGATTAAGGAAATATTCTGACTTCGAAGTAATTGACATTATTGATGACACAAATCCATACCCTGCACTTCTTGGAAACGATTGGGCGATAGGCAACCAAACCATTTTTAAATTTTAAGAAAAAAATCTTATCATTTGAATATTCTGAGATAAGAGTAGTTGTGCCAATCGATCCGCTTGAAGGGCAGAGATATGTGGAATGAGTAAATAGTGAAGGACAATTCAACTACCTAGATCAGTTATAAACAGTGAATGGCAAGAGTATCTGCGACACTGGAGTGGGTTCAACGACTCATCCATACACTATAAATGGTACCAAGGAATTGGTACACATCAATAGAGACGTGAAGAGGAACTGTTGATTGGGAAGAGCTAGTTACAAAATTTACCCATACATCTGAATTCACAAGTGAACATCAGACCATTGATGTTGCACTACAGAAAATAAGGGACAATATATTTGAAGAAATACTCATTGCAGATACAAAATTCCATCAATGCACCACAACACTACATAACTAGATGGAATGTTACAATGTTACAGGAGAACCAGATGATGATGATCCCTTCGAAGTAAACATACCTGAGTTGGAGAGTATGCATGCGGTGGAAGGAGTTGGTACCTATGAAACTTACCCTTCCTGATACGACCTGATAAAGTAAAAAAAAATGGGTGGGGATGACAAAGAGCTTTTTGGTACCATCAATATTTATAACAAATACTACCATTTAAAGTGATGGATAAGTGGTGGCATTATGGAAAAAGATTCGATTAATGATCCCATAGTACGTCCATGTTCCTAAAGGATGGATTCCTTTCCAATTAATTGTTTTCACATGTGAAGAACGGTTAGGGTAAGTTAAGGTATTTTATCAAACTTCATTTCCAAGTCTTTGTTCATCCTGTATGTGAAAGAACAAAGAATGCTACTACTACCTGCAACCCTGAGCGCCGAACTTGTGTGCTTGTAGTACGGTCATCTCCATTTCCAGCACAAGCACAGTTGAATCTAAGCCTGTATCACCTACCCCTATTATGGAAGACACTATTGGTTACATCCCATTGCAGATGACACCAACTAATGCACAAACTGATAAAACATTAGATCTGAACCCTGGTAAACCATCCGCAAAAGAAAGGCGTTGTCTGTTTAGGACCAAACAAGGAAAGCGCACTAGTAATAGAAAGAGAAAGGGAAAATAATAAACGCCTCCAACACCAACCCCACTAGCCTAGGAGGATTTTGAGACAAGGAATTTGATGCCACCTTATGTCTCACCTAGACGCAGGGATGCACTGAAAATTAGAGTTCCAAAATAGGTAAGGACCCCATGGATAGTGCCACTAATACTCAAAGGATTAAATGTGTTGAAAGACATTCTACCTAATGTGAATAAGCTATCTTATGTTGATCATGATACGAAGCCACAAACAAAATTGAACCTCCAACACTACATGGAAATTATGAAGACACACTTGAGGCACCTAAATGATTTGTTGCAAAGGAGTGGGACAAGGGATTGGAGTAGTTTGGCATATTATCGCTGCTATATCTGCCACATTTTGGGTGAAGTACACCAATAAACACCTATGTCAAGAAGTTACTCCTATTTTTCCATGGAGGGATTCATTGGCTAGGAAAACCTATACCTATAGATATTCAACTAATTGGCACCATCACAGGCCTACAATCCACAGGAACATACCCAACGCCACTTCTCAAAAAGGATCAAGAGATGGAAATAGCTACACGAATGAAGAAAAAATATGATGTAGTAAGAAGCAAAAGGGGATTTTTTATTCAGGTCATTAGTAACACCACTATTCACTTTTATACCAAAGTGTTGGCCTCCAAGTTACTCCAAAAAATGTGCTCGAATCAGTGTACCGCTGGAGCGATTGCACTTGCAGAACTTTGCACGGCAGGAGTTCAAACCAATTGGTGTCAATTCTTGTTAAACAAGCTTGTAGAAGACACCATTGATGCACAGGAAAAGGGTAGGCCATTTCACTATTCATGGATGTTACTTTTAATTTCATTTATAGCATGGTATAACCCAAAAAACTACCAAGGGATCGACCTGCCAATGACATGTAAGGAGCAAGATATCAGAACCTCTGGCTTGAGAAGGACTTAAAGGACCGACAAAAACATAACAATATTGAATTCTTTATGCATAGAGAAGCTATACGACACCATGTGACTCGAACATGTAAAGAATAGATGACACCATTGTTCAGGGATTTCACCTGATTGTTAAATTTGAGATTGGCTTGCACCATATTTAGATGCTGCCATGAAAACAAACACAATGTCAAAGGTTACCAACCAAATTTATAATGACAAAGGAGGAAATTGAAGAAATTGTTAATGAGTGGATGAAGGAACGGTGTGTTCCAGTACCAGAAGATCAACTTCGACAAGAGGAAAACCAAGTACAAGACAAAAACTCAAATGTGGAAAATAAAGAAGAAGACCCCCTAGAGGATTTAGACTCTGCAAAAAGTCATTCCCCCTCAATATCAATAGACCCAGAATCATAAAATGAAGGGGGGGGACATCAGAAAAAACAAGTACATCCAAGAAGAAAGAAAAATGCGATGAAGGATGATAGGAAACAAAAATACCATTAGCTTGGACAGTGAGGATGTGCAAATAATGACTGAGGAAATAACTGAAGCAACGCAGAACAACTTCAATACCATAGAAGAGAGATAAGAACTTTCAGGTACAGTTACTAATCTCCTTAAAGTTTTGTGTAAAGTAGTCGAAGATGTTAAAATTGCTATCGACTCTCCAAGTGCAACAATCGAGTCACAAAACCCATCAAAAACTTCAATAATGGAGCAAAATGTGCCACCTAATCTAGTCCCACAAATAACCGTAGAAGTATCTAAAGTGTTGTTGATTTAGGAATCCATAATTTAATGATGTTTTCATGGATAATGGACATATTATTATAGTTTTCTCATCTATGCACGTAGATGAAGTATATGTAGTATAGAGTGTTGTCAATGTAGAAATAAAACTGCGTGAGCATACCTTGGCTACGAAAGTGAAGGCTGCACATAAATATATCAAGAAAATGAAACTTGAAGTTCAAGAAACTAAACAGAAGAAGACCGAATGGGAAGAAACCTATCAGAAAAATAAACAAAGCATGAGCCCTCTCCTATAAGAACTTTGTAGAAGAAGGAATAACAAAGGAAATGGCACCATATACCAAGGTAGCATAATTAGATAACATAGTGGTTGACCTTATGAGGAAAGTTAGAAATCTAGAAGAAAAAATGAGACCCAACACACCTCCAGAAGTGCTGGAGTGCAGAAGAGATGCAACAACTCAGGCTGTGGAGAGAATAGAAGAAGCACAAGAAACATGTGCTAAGGTTTTCGACCAAGTCTTTTAGACTTAGGAAGCACTAATGGATGACGATCAATCACATAAGATTGCCAATGATATGACCGTGTTTAAATCAAGCATCACATAGATAAGAAATGAGATAAAACAGTCACCCTTAGCGCAGAAAATGGCTAAGGCAATGGAGATGAGAAATTTGTAGCAACAGATGACTATGTTGCACACACAACAACATCAACATGAGGAAAAAGTAGAAGAGTTTCATGCCAAAGTAGAGAGAGTTACAGGAATCATTCACCCTGTACATTAGAAGGTGTGCGATGTAGCGACATTAATGGAGAAATTAATGCTGGAACATGTCAGTTTCGACCTGGTGGAGCAAATGCAGAAGACCAATGAAGAAGTGTGCACAAAAGCAGAGAAAATGGTGAAACTCATAGACGATTTTCAGAAGAAAAAAAATCAATGCAAATATGGAGGAATAGTTGCGATTGGCTCGGGACCAGCCACAGGTGAGTGTTGGGGGCCTGTTGGGCCTAGGGACAGTAAGGAAAAATTCATGTAGAATTATGCCTAAGTATGAAGAAAAACTAAAGGAGAAGAGGAATGAGCTATGACTAAGGAAGAACCATAAAGGAAAGAAGATAAAGGACGATGTGATGAATGAAAGAAAGAGAGGAATAAGAAGAGGAGGAGGCATCCGAAGGAGAAGATGCGCTAGATAAGGAATCCACAACAAAAGGATGGAATGTGATATGATACAGTACGACATAATATCAACAGCAAAAGTCGCGCAAATAATATAAAGACTAGAAAATGAGAGTAAGACATAATGATGAGAAAATGACAGGCCTTAATGATCGTGGGTACGAGCTCGATTGGAGCCAGTGGAAACCACACATGTGAATACATCTTTGTAAGTCAGATCGTTAGTGCCTCCCATTAGGTGTTTCTAGAATATGAAAGACAACCTATTGGCTGGATATAGTAAGTCAGTCGAGATAGTGACAAAAAACAAGCATGTAATGAGTCTGTATTAAGTCTATATTGGGGTCTCGAGTTTATATTATGCATGTATTGAGTCTGTAAGAAGGATATAAAAGGGATAACCCAAGATGTAGGTGGGTTAGACTCTCGGTTTAGACTCTGAATATAGATTCAGTTAGACAAGTAAACTCTCTGTAACTTCTGACTAATAGTGTTGGTCGGTGGCTCTACATCGCTGAGTGCATCAGAGTAAAGGATATGAAGTTGAGTGTGCAAAACAGTAGGAAAGGTTGAGTCGATACATATTTTGTGCGTATCACTAGTGGAAGTAGAGAGAGAGAGAGAGAGAGAGAGAGAGAGAGAGAGAGAGAGAGAGAGAGGAACATAGAGCATGAGAGGGAGGAAGAGAGTGTAAATAAAGAGAAGAATATCATCTTGAGCAGAGTCTGTAGCTTAGTGTGTAGATAAAAGGTGCATCTACTTCCTCATGCCATATGAAGAGCACCTTGTGGTTTTTTCCCGAATGGGTTTCCACGTTATCTCCTGTGTATATGTGTGAATGCTAAATGTGTTTTGAATCACTTGTATGAATGTGAATGGAATGAATCCTTATTGACATGCTTACAGATGAATAATTTTATAGCACTCACATTGTATTAGTTGTATTTGATTATGTTGCACAACCTATGTTCATATAATAAGTTGCATAAGAGTGGTTGGGTCACGGATTAAGTGTTGAATCTAAGTACAAATAGATAATTCATCCCTGGGATTCATTGAGAACCTTGGTGTAGGGACAAGGTACCTGAAATCCCCCACCCAACTCTGGAAACGTGGTTCTAGAAGTTACCCATAAAAGGAGAGATATCTCGGGTGAGACAGCACCTGCGTCGTGGGTGTTTTCGGTTGGGATCTTCTCTACCAGGTCGATATATTGGGCTTTGTGGTGCTGAAGTGGATAAGGGTTTGAACTTGGGTCAAGGGGAGAAGGAAGGAGAACACATTCCCATACCTAGCCCAATTTAAGTTAGTGTAATCTACTAATGGTTCTATGATATTAGCATAATATTTTATACCAAGTTGATAAGTGTTGGTGAATCTTGATATAAAAAATAATTACCTTTATGGCCTTCCAGTGTCCTTCTCAAGGATCCTGCATAAATTGAGAAATCTCAATTAAAAAAAGGAAATAGCAGGATAACTATGAGTTAAATAAATTAGACTACATACCAACTGTCAATACAAAATTGCTTCGACTAGCGGTGTTGCACAGTCCTTCATCAGATTTACTCACGGCTGAAAATATGTAGCACGTGCTTTGAAATCATTCATAATGAATAATTGAAAAATGTGCATTACATACTTAGGTTGAGAAATAAATATATCATAATGCATTTGTAGAACTTGAATGCACAAAAATAAATGTAAAAATCCAAGGTCATACATTTCAAATGTATTAACTAATTATTTCTTCAAACCCAATATCAGATTTACAGTGCTTCCAGTAATGACTAAATCATCCACATTTAATGTAATAATTAAGGTTTCACCATTTACATGTAAAACATAAAGTTGTGCTCTGTTTCACAACAATTGAAACCAATATTGATAAAGAGAACATCAATCTTTTCATACCAAGTTCCAATGGCTTGTTTGAAACCATATAAGGATTTCTTCAACTAAAAAACAAGGCTAGAATCCTTCTCAAAACTAGGGGTTTTCTCCAAACATAATTATTAATTCATATCTCCATGATTAAAATCACCTTTTACATCCATCTGATGTACCTCCCATCCAAGTCGAGAAACAAATGAAAGAATTAGTTGAATCAAGTTCATCTTTGCAATAGGGGACAACGTTTTAATATAGACAATGCCCTCTTGTTGAGAAAAAACTTTACCTTATGTATTTCAACAACACCATGAGATGTAAATTTGATCTTGTAGACCCATTGACATTTCACTATGTTCTTTCCTTATAGTCAAGGAACTAAATCTCATGTTTTATTCTTCATCAAGAAATGCTAGTATGCAAATATACCATTCTCCCATTCAATTTGACCATGTGTGTATGCATATGTATCTAGATCACATGCCTCTAGAACATGTTCCATTAGGGAAACACTACCACATTGTTTTTTACTTGTATTATTCCTTCAATCATTAATATTTCTTGCATGAGCTCCAATATCTTCAATTCTCTTACCATCCCAAAAAGGTAGACAAGGATTTTGAGATGAAGGATTTCCTATATCGATCAGTTCATTAGAGGGTTGATTAGAGGCTCCAAAGTTGGTATTCAATTATGTAGTCACCATTTGAATACAAGATAAATTAGGAGAGTGATTCATCAAGACTCCAAAATAGGGTTTGGTCGATCAACTTTCTGTCATATTTTCAAAAGGATCATTCCTCATCAAACCAGAAGAGGATCTAAATAGTTTAATACCTAAGGCATTTTCATTAAGAAAACATCTCTTTGAATGATTATATATTTTTGACTAGGTTAAACAATATGTAGGATTTCAACTCTTCAAAGTATCCCATCATGATGCAAACATGACTCTTTGTGTTAAGGAGAAAAATTTCCTATGACTTTGGGTTGACCACAACAGACAATATGACACCAGAAATCAATCAATTCTCCAACGTGCTAGAGATATAAAAGAAACTAAACACTTAGGGATAAGAATCGTACCTCAACTGGACGTTCAAAGAAGATCCCCATTGAGTTCTCGATCAAAACTTCTCCCTACACTTTGTCCTCAACAACAAAGATATATGCAAGCATGTTATATAATGTGTCAGTGTCTAATCTAGCATATTCAATTTAAACATGTATACAAAGTTATTCAATTTAAACATGTATATAAATTTATTCAATTTAAACATGTATACAAAGTGATTACATCCATGGATACAAATATTCATAATTACAAATGAAATTGGATGAGAAATGGATATTTCTATTAATGTAAACATAGATACAAATGACAACCTCTATCGGTACCCCATTGAAACTGAGAAACCAAGTCCCTCCACTTGGGCCTCCACCACTTCAATTCTCCATGCAATGGAAAGCTCACAAAGACAAAGGAAAGCTTGGGAAAGAGCACTAATGGCTTCCACAAGGACAAAGGGATGTAGAATTAAGCACACAAGAATGGGGTGAAATTTTTCTATAATCTCTTTACTCTCCAAAATTCTCCTCCTCCAATGCTTCATAATAGCTAAATATATATCCCCTTAATAGGAAATTAAGGTTCAATTCAGAGTGTTTCTCGACATATTGAAGGCCAAGGATCAAATCATTTGTTACTTGATGGGGAAT